>OX392539.1:24390000-24658306 GCA_947623455.1 Mimachlamys varia
ATAATTACTTGGACATTCTGATTGAGATCCTTGACCGGTCTTATTGGTCACCATACCCGTGTCAACTGATCAAGACCATGGTGGTGTCATCCACTCAAGGCCAATCGATGGACAGTAAGCTGACACGTGACCTCGCACAAGGTCGTACTATGTGTACTTTTTGTCCATTTCACTTGTTCTGATACTCATGATGAACTGTCATACAGGGTTGCTTCCATTGCTTCTTCTTTTGACTATCCCACTAGGTGACCCCATTGGAAATTAGCCTGCAAGTCTTAATGGGTCACCCCGGGTAAACAGATCAATGTTATAATTCTTTAATTAGTATGGTATACCATGCGTGATAAAACAAATAGCCATTGTCCATCTAAATGTGATTGATGTAATGTTATTGTTATCTTTTACCTAAATATTGTTTGTTCTCACTAGACATAATATTCTCTCTATCAATAAGATAAAAAGATCATTATCTACCAATCTGATTAAAACCATATTTAAATTCCACTCCATACTGTACAGCTACATTTCGGAAACGAAGTCTACCTGTTAGTACGGAGTGAAAAATACCAAAGCGTCAACAAAACCATAATCCCAACTCAAAATCGATTAAACCAGAGGCAAAATAGGAACAAAGGAAATATTCACACGGAGACCCTCGTAAAATCACAAAATAATAAGACTAGGTGTTCCGGAAGAGTAAGCGTCTCCTGCTTCATCGACGACACCGCTATGTAAAACTTGGTCACATCCAAGGAAGCATCAATCCTAAAATGAGAACCGAGTCTTCAATTTCAGATATGGTTTAATCAGATTGATTATCTATTTAAATATTGCAATTTTATCCAACCTGAGATTATTTGACAGAAGCAGGAAATATTGAAACACCGATGAAATATTTCTTTTATATTCTTAACTGGATTTATGTGTTTTTATACCAGGATGGTCATGTCAAGCATCAGATTTCAGTGAATTTTAGCCTCTGGGTCCGTACAGGAATGTGTCATCCTAAGCACAACATAAAGCTGACAGCAAATTATGCAATTGTAGGAAAAATAAACAACAAGCTTAAAGAAACGCCTACGAGGTATACCCCACGCTGTTTGGATTAGGTATATCAATTATAGACAAGTCTACATCCAATTGTACACATAGGATAGGTTATTACGGCAATGCTATTGAATAACAGTTTAAGTGTTCTCGCTCTAGGTATTTTATAGATTGCAAAATAACCCTTTTGAAAAGCCGAATTCTACTGCAAAGCATGAACGAGGTGTTGGAAAAAATGAGGTCCATTGAAAATAATAAATGGATGATATTTATTCAAGTGCCGATACAACTATCAGAAATCTTTTATTATTCAATATATGTCAAATTTTACTATCGATAATTTTCATTTAGAAGCGCTAACGTGGACTTGTAATTTGTCATTTGATATGTCTAACCCCAATAGCACAACAGGAAAAAAGCCCAGTCAAAACTATTTAAAACCCCTCAATGGAGTATGCATACTTTCGGAAGTAGAACACTTTAAAAGGAAGGATATTTACATGTAGACCCTTGTAAAAGTACAAGAGAATAAGAACAGGTGTTCCGGAAGAGTAAGCGTCTTCTGCTTCATCGACGACACCCGCCATGTAAATCTTTGTCACATCCAAATAAAGATCAAGTTGTCAAAATGAGAATCGAGTATCATTGTCAATCACAACAAGTAAACACACTAATGAGCATACTCAAAAGCGTCCATCTTCATATCCCATAAAGATACAGAACATTAATTAAAAAAATGCTTATTACTATGCAACTAGCTACTATGTGGAATTTAGAATTACAATGAATAGTGATAAAGCAAGTAGAGTATTCATGTGATGTGTGGGCTGAATTTTCTAACTTCTTTCTGTTTTTCAGATAGGACAGAATGATAGCTTTTTTAATATACATACGATTTGTGGGTCAATTGTCGGATTAAGATGACATATGTCATTGAAACATCAAAAAGAAACATTTACTGGTTTTGTAACAAGAAGGTAACTTTTTGACAAATGCCGAGTAATTGCCCTGTAAAACACACCGTGGAATGTTAACAAACCAGTTCTACCGGTCTGCAATATATCGCTGAAAAGTGTTTTGTGTTTCATTGAAAGTCGTGACCTCGATTAGGATCGCTTCCTTCTAATGGGGGACATTTTTAATTAATCGTTCACGTGCATATCATATTGTTGTGCATTAAAATATTTTTAATATTATCTCGACAACATCTAAGTTATCCATGGTTTCCCAGTGTACTGAGATGCCGGGTGGTCCTATCTACAAAATACAGGCGTTTAGCGTGCACGTAGGAAATTCGTAAAATATAAGTGATCAATATTTCCAACAGTGCCAAGCTTTTTTTTTTCGTTCAAGAAATATAAATGTGGTCCGAGAAAATCCGGTGGGGTCAATTTTACGACATCGAGCACCTGCTACCGTTTCAAAAGGTATATGACAATTGATGTAGGGAGGGGGTATCGAACATCCCCAAACGTGTTAAGTTTTTCTAATAACTTATTTAAGGTCCAAAATAGACTGTATCAAATGCCCAAGCTCCTGTTTCCTGTTGTCTCGTACGTTTTGGGCCAGTCCAGATATTTTCTATGTAATATCGATGACGCTTTCAGCCTTACTGTCCTTGTGTTATTCTTCTGCAAGTCGCTTATCGTTAGAAGAAATAGTCCGCTGCTGCCCATAAATAGTATATAGTATGGAGAAACAAAGTAACTGGGAGGTACGCTTGCTTGTATGCACCAATTGGGAACAACAATGAAACAATAACAAATCTACTGTTGCCATTGTAACGAGAATGGTAACATTTTCTTAATTTCGCCCGAGCCATCTTGTTGTTTTAAATCGTCCTGCTTTGCAATACCTCTTCTGTGGACTTAGTCTTAAACGTTCGCCCGGGTGGGTGGGGAAGTGTTTTAGTAATTGATATACCCTAAAACACTTTCAGTATCACAGGTTATCGTGACAGCTATGGTGATATCAACATTAGTATGTTGCATATAACGGCAGGTGTCGTCTCTAATACTCATGGTGTTGCGTGACTCGTGTATCGGAAAGGAAAGTGACAGTTATCACCCGTCACTCTATCCGTCCTCCATCCTCACTCACGCTATACTCGATACTCGGTCAGCTGTCTCGACCTCTTTCCGTGTTGTTTGATAGTCATATACCAGTATACATACTCGGTGAGGTGACCCATTTGCACTATCATATGGCGTGACTATCACGACTTGTACAGTACACTATGAGGGGAAAGGGCGTGAATGATATTTGAATCAGTGCGTTATCTCACAACAGATTCTTTTAAGTGATGCCACATCGAAAACAACACAGAACACTTCCACAGTGATGGAATTTACACATATATTGTATATCACAATCCGACAAAAGGTTCATTGAAACGTGCGGGAAATGAGAATTACCTTGATACCACCTTACAGTATGCGTCTTTGTATGCAACCTTAATGAGTCATGTTATACATTAGCATGGCCATGTAATGTTTTCAAACTGCCGTACAGATGTCAGGCTTGAACTCTCTTGTCTTTTGGAAGTGGAGATCTTCAGACTACCAAAATGTTAACCGACCAAGCGACTGTCCAGAACATACCACGTATTGAGTGTCCAGTTTGTTAAATAATATGAGTTTGCAGCAGATATTATTATAATTTTAGCTCGTTGTGCACTTTCAACATTGAGCTAATATACGATCGCGCTTATTAATGTCCCTGTTTATAGTTTGCAAATTAATCAATGTTTGATGAAACGCTTACATTTGTATCAGCGAAGTTCTCTTAAAGTATCCTGAATACCAAGAAAACGTATGGGATAATCTACAAAAATATTTTGTAATGAATTATTTTAAGACGTTTGAAAAAAGTTTGTAGTAGGTAGCATTTCTAATAATAAAAGAAAAAAAACCCACTTGCTTTTGAGAGGCAAACTTAATACAGTATATATATAGAAACGATTTCGTTAACAAGTATTCAAATTCGGCTTAAACCAAAAGCATCCTTTCCTTGCCACAAGGGCGTATTTGAACCAATAAAATATTTTTTTTTATGTGAGAAAGATTTAGTAATCTAAATTCTGATAACACTTTGTGAAAACATAGTACATGGAAACATTTAATTTTCCCTCTGTTGTTTTGTTAATTTAAGGACGACCTCCTGATGTATGCGATGTTAGTATATGTGTTGAGCGCCTCCTTGTGGAATGGACGCCGACATTAAAGTGATATCAAACTGAAGTACACTGCCGAAAGCCCCAATCAGAACACCCCATGAAGTACACTTCCGAAAGCCCCAACCAGAACATCCCATGAAGTACACTACCTAAAGCCCAAATCAGAACACCCCATGAAGTACACTGCCGAAAGCTCCAATCAGAACACCCCATGAAGTATACTACCGAAAGCTCCAATCAGAACACCCCATGAAGTACACTGCCGGAAGCTCCAATCAGGGAAAACCCCATGAAGTACACTACCGAAAGCTCCAATCAGGGAACACCCCATGAAGTACACTACTGAAAGCTCCAATCAGGGAACACCCCATGAAGTACACTACTGAAAGCTCCAATCAGAACACCCAATGAAGTACACTACTGAAAGCTCCAATCAGAATACCCCATGAAGTACACTACTGAAAGCTCCAATCAGAACACCCCATGAAGTACACTACTGAAAGCTCCAATCAGAACACCCCCTGAAGTACACTGCCGAAAGCTCCAATCAGAACACCCCATGAAGTACACTGCCGGAATCTCCAATCAGAACACCCCATGAAGTACACTGCCGGAATCTCCAATCAGAACACCCCATGAAGTACACTACTGAAAGCTCCAATCAGGGAACACCCCATGAAGTACACTACTGAAAGCTCCTATCAGAACACCCCAGGAAGTACACTACTGAAAGCTCCAATCAGGGAACACCCCATGAAGTACACTACCGAAAGCTCCAATCAGAACACCCCATGAAGTACACTACCGAAAGCTCCAATCAGAACACCCCATGAAGTACACTTCTGAAAGCTCCAATCAGAACACCCCATGAAGAACACTGCCGAAAGCTCCAATCAGGAACACCCCATGAAGTATACTACCGAAAGCTCCAATCAGAACATCCCAATCAATCTTCAAACCAATGTGGAAGCAGAAGGGTCAGGTGCGTAAAACCCTTTTAATTTATGAATCTGGAAGTAAAATTAAACTGGTGCTGTATAATTTCAAATCGTGCACTACAAAAATGTGTATAGTATGTACCGTGTCACTACTGAAATTAGATTAACTGTGGCTATGGATGCTTCAGCAAATCTCGGGGACTAAAAATCCCACCAGCACAAATGTGATTGTTTGCTATTTTGTATAGCATAGTGCGGCAGGCGTCACAGCGACGAGTTGTCAAGCTCCGCCGCTGTAATTGACTAGTCAATGATCATTCGAGGTATTTCTTTGTCGATTCGTGACATGGACAGCTCGTCGCTGGACCTTTTTCAGTTTGGTCTTCTTAATCCTTCTTAAGGTATGGATCTCAGATCACACAGGCATACTCAAGCGCATGCCTCACTAAAGCTTAAGGCATTTCCTTTGACCTTGGAGGCGGAGATCTTCAAGTTACGCCTACGAAAACCAAGGGAACTGTTAGCATTATTAGTAATATTACTTATATTGGTGCCCCACTTCAGATCTGGCCCCGAGATCATGAAACAATTTCAGACTTAAGTTTGTGCTTAGCCAATCATGTATGCCGTTACTTTTTGTAACGTTAATCGTGATTGGCTAAGTCAAAACTTAAGTCAAACTTAGACTTAAGATTGTTTAATGATCCTGGGACCAGATGTAACAGTAACTCCTAGGAATTTTATCCGGGCCAATGTGCTCTAATGCCTGGCTGTGCAGCGTGTACTGGTGAAGTATTTGCTTCATGGTTTTTTGTGTATCGTCATGACATGACATTATCCTTTCTCCATTTACCCATTTTAATCTGCAAGAACGTCTAAGGCTTTTTTACAGGGATGCTGCATCTGAGGTGGTTGAAACGGTACGGTACATACATTGTATCATCTGCAAAGAGGCATACAGATGAGTTGATACTATCTACTATAGATTCAAGAGTTCTTTCCCATAGACGAGTCCTCATTGGGCAATAAATCTTTATGTTTAGACACTTGTGTCAATTCATTAAATCCAGCTATACATTTTGAATGTTCGTTTTTTTTATGTTGTGTATTTGTACCTGTTGTTTGAATTATATGCTTCATGTTTGTACGACGTGAGAAGGTTGACATAAGTTTTGCCTAATCCCAATTTTACTGGCAAAAAATAGGCTTTAAATGTAAAATATTTATATTCATATTCTAAAATAGAATGTTTCAAATTAAAGTTATAAAGGCGACCAGAGAACAAATTATTGTCTAATTATAATAATTGTTGGGAAATAACCAGAGTAATTCCATATAAGATCAAAGTCGAATACACATAGTAGTGTTGCTTTCTGAGGTGAGTAATATTTGTGAAGTTGTGTATGTGCATTCATGTGGTGACAATATCAAATATGTGACTGACTGATAAATAAACAAATATATGTCTTGGACCACAATTGGGTTTGTTTTTTTACCTTTTTGACATATCAAAATTTATCCTAGGAGACCTGCACTTAACGATTTGAGATTATACTTTCTGAGCCAGGTAAAGGGTGTATTTGAGCCAGGTAAAGGATGCATTGGAGACAGATAAAGGATGAAATTGAGCCAGGTTAATAATTATTCTGAGCCAGGTAAAGGATTATTTGAGCCAGGTAAAGGATGTTTTTGAGCGAGGTAAAGGATGTATTTGAGCTAGGTAAAGGATGTATTTGAGCTAGGTAAAGGATGTATTTGAGCCAGGTAAAGGGTGTATATAAGCCAGGTAAAGGATGTATTTGAGCCAGGTAAAGGGTGTATTTAAGCTAGATAAATGATGTCTTTGAGTCAGGTGCAGAATGTATTTGAGCCAGGTAAATGATGTGTTTGAGCCAGGTGAAGATGGACTTGAGCCAGGTAAAGGTTGTACTTGAGCTAGGTAAAGGGTGTATTTGAGCCAGGTAAAGGCTGGACTTGAGCCAGGTAAAGATTGTACATGAGCCAAGTAAATGATATATTTGAGCCAGGTAAAGGATGTATTTGAACCAGGTCAAGGATGTATTTGAACCAGGTCAAGGATGTATTTGAGCCAGGGGCAAGATGTATTTGAGACAGGTAAAGGATGTATATGAACCAGGTTATTGAGCTAGGTAAAGGGTGTATTTGAGCCAGGTAAAGGATTATTTGAGCAAGGTAAAGGGTTTATTTGAGCCAGGTAAAGGATGTATTTGAGCTTGGTAAAGGGTTATTTGAGCCAGGTAAAGGATGTAATAGAGCTTGGTAAAGGGTGTATTTGAGCCAGGTAAAGGATGTATTTGAGCTTGGTAAAGGGTGTATTTGAGCCAGGTTAAGGATGAATTTGAGCTAGGTAAAGGGTGTATTTGAGCTTGGTAAAGGGTGTATATGAGCCAGGTAAAGGGTTATTTGAGCCAGGTAAAGGATGTAATAGAGCTTGGTAAAGGGTGTATTTGAGCCAGGTAAAGGATGTATTTGAGCTTGGTAAAGGGTGTATTTGAGCCAGGTTAAGGATGAATTTGAGCTAGGTAAAGGGTGTATTTGAGCTTGGTAAAGGGTGTATATGAGCCAGGTAAAGGATTATTTGAGCGAGGTAAAGGGTGTATTTGAGCCAGGTAAAGGATATCTTTGAGCTTGGTAAAGGGTGTATTTGAGCCAGGTTAAGGATGAATTTGAGCTAGGTAAAGGGTGTATTTGAGCTTGGTAAAGGGTGTATTTGAGCCAGGTAAATGATTATTTGAGCGAGGTAAAGGGTGTATTTGAGCCAGGTAAAGGATATCTTTGAGCGAGGTAAAGGGTGTATTTGAGCCAGGTAAAGGATGTATTTGAGCCAGGTAAAGGATGTATTTGAGCCAGTCAAAGGCTTATTCTGATCCAGGTAAGTGATGTATTTGAGCCAGTTAAAGGCTTATTCTGATCCAAGTAAGTGATGTATTTAAGCCAGTTAAAGGCTTATTCTGAGCTAGGTTAACGGTGTTTTTTTAGCCAGGTAAAGGATGTATTCTGATCAAGGTAAAGGATGTATTGTTACAGGATGATAATGTATGTTTCGTCACTGTAAAAAATACCCATCAGTAAAAGCCAGTTTAGAAATAAAACATTTCTCAGCATTTGATATGAAAATTTCTCTTGTTACACTGCCGAAAAACAAAACACCATAATAATTGTTTATCCACATCATAGAACGAAGACAGTTTCCTCATGTTTCCGCTGATAAGGACGAATATAAACGTCCTATTTGTCAATAAAAATGCGATATTGCGTTAAACAAGTTTGTCTTCAAATTACCATAATATAATAAAATTCAGTCAAGCATAAAATACTAGCTATTTTTACAAAAGGTTCGCACATAGGCGTTTTGTAATTCAGTGTAGTCTTCGTCTTTCTACACCAGAGAGGTAGTTTTTGCCTCATGTCACTAAAATGAAAACAACACATCTATTTACATATCCAAACCTGTTTACAAAACCAAAGTATCCAATTATTACCCTGCTGTTTTAACTCCAGTAATAATATCAGACGCTGAAAGTCGTAACAAGTTTGCATAGACGATGAGTCAGGAAAGAGAAAAATAGTTATATACACACAGAAGAGAAATAAAATATACATATGTTAAGATATACGACTTATACAGACGTGACTTAACAGAGAGATCAAAGTCTACTTTATAATAGATATTTGCTTCATTTTTTTCTGGTTCTACCTTCCTCACATAAACACGTGTTTATTTAGACGGATGCAAAATGAGGAATGTAGCGAAATATAGCGAAAATTTAGGTTAGGTTAATTTAGGTAGGAGTTAAAGTAAAATATGAAACGGTTTATGAATTGTACAAGTACTTTCGTAGACTTGGAATATAGTTTTACAGACACTAATACTTGGTATTTATTTATTAGAGACACGAAGCCTAGACTCGTATTTATGAAATCGTTATTATACTCAAGCTTAAGCCAGCATTCTTATAACTCACCTAAATAATGTCCATGTCGAAAATGTCTATTACAAATATTGGAAACAGTAGTATTAACAGTATTCGGTTTTTTTTCTCATAAACTTTGACAAAATGATATTTTTGATCAATTTAGAACCGTCAGACAAAAATTCGGCTTGAACACAAAATCAATGTTGAATCTGAGATGGATTTCGTGAATACGGGTCGTGGTATATCATTTATATAGACGCTGATAGCTATGAATACGGGCCCTAGTATAGGTTTTATATAGACGCTGATAGCTGTTATACACTTTGTACAGACGTTAAAAGTATTGTCGAGTTTGGGTGGTTGCAGAGAACTGGCATTAATGTTGTACGCAATGTTATAGATTTAGCCTAAATTTCACAATTTGCTTTTTGGAATATTTCATAAGAAATTCCCAAACTTGTCGAAGACATGTTCCAAATGATTGCCCATAGAGCGACGGTACGGCTAGTGTCCTGACCCATCTCTCTCCAATAGCTGAACTTCTTCATTAGTTGAACTCCAGATGTGACCTCCTACAGTTAGTTTTATACATATGTCCGTCGGTATTTTGTTTACAATGATATCAAAATGCCCCTAATCGAGATTTGGTCTCTATAAAAGCTTTCAACGTCCTACCGTCAAAGATTATATTTCTCAGATTTAATCACGCTCTATGGATGTGTTATATTCCCAAGGTCGTTTCACATGTCAAGCTACAATACAGGTGTAGGGGGAGACTTTCAGTCCACCCGCGGTGTCTTTCAACCATACCTCCGACGGTAGTTGTCTATTACCTTGTTAGTTGTGTGAAATCGCTATAGCTCCCGGCATCAATTTCAATTTAAAATCCCAACCGGTAACATAATGGGAAATGGGTATAGTTTAATGTAAGCTCCATAGTGTTTGTCTGATCTCTCAAAAGTAATATGCCTGGTTTTACACCACTATGCCCTTGTGTAGAAGGGTGACTGGACAGTGGTCAAATCGCCAAATAAATATCGTTTGTCGATTTCGTAAACATATACGTCCATATGTACTGAGTGTGTTTATAACGGATATTCAATGTACATTATACTTCGACCAGGTATAGCCTATCCGTAGGGCAATATCTCTGTACTTCGAAACCAACGTGTTATTAACATTTTTCGGCAACTTCAGGAACTAGTCAGTTAAAAGTCAGGTGAGGCCCAGACAAATTTTATATAGAACTAAAACGAAGACAGGTCTGCGGGAGCCTCACTGCATCACTGGTTATGTGTATCCTCAATTTGAGACTCATACACAGAATTAACTGTTTAGTAGAAAAGAAGGTACATAACACCATATCTACCGCAGGGAATCCCATGCTTACATTCAAGACCGGCCTATTTTCGATTTAGGCTTATCGAGGTTTTCTGGTGATCCTTGATTGGTATAAGGGATTCGTATATTAGATGCAAGGTAATAAATATCACACTTAATTCACGCGAAAGAAAATGACATGTTAAACAAACGTGCGAGAAAATAACTCGTTGTATAACTCAATAGATGTTCACCGCATATAGTGTATCCATCTCGATTTAGTGTGAAACTGTCCTTGTAAATTAATATTTGATAAAAGTTGATTAAGGGGACACGTTAATATGTGTATAAGCTATTTCGCAATTTTACTTTTTAATATTATGTTCCCAGTTGAAAAACCATGAATGCTCCTTTGCATTATATTCCCAAGTCCCTAGTTGATATAATTGAATGTTTACTTTAATTTCCATGTGTCCAGTTGAGATTATTTAATGTTTACTTCCATTCCTATGTCCCCAGTTGAGATTATTTAATGTTTAATTTCATTCCCATGTCCCCAGTTAAGATAATTTAATGTTTACTTTCTTTCCCATGTCCCCAGTTAAGATAATTTAATGTTTACTTTCATTCCCATGTCCCCAGTTGAGATAATTTAATGTTTACTTTCATTCCCATGTCCCCAGTTGAGATTATTTAGTGTCCAGTTTCATTCCCATGTCCCCAGTTGTGATTATTTAATGTTTACTTTCATTTCAATGTCTTCAATTAAGATTATTTAGTTTTTTTAATTTCATTCCCATGTCCCCAGTTGAGATAATTGAATGTTTACTTTCATTCCCAAAGCCCCAGTTGATATAATTGAATGTTTACTTTCATTCCCATGTCCTATTTGAGACTATTTAATGTTTACTTTCATTCCCATGTCCCGAGTTGAGATAATTTAATGTTTACTTTCATTCTCATGTCCCCAGTTAAGATTATTTAGTGTTTACTTCCATTTCCATGTCCCCAGTTGGGATTATTTACTGTCCAGTTTCATTCCCATGTCCCCAGTTGTGATTATTTAATGTTTACTTTCATTCCAATGTCTCCAGTTAAGATTATTTAGTTTTTTAATTTCATTCCCATGTCCCCAGTTGAGATAATGGAATGTTTTCTTTCATTTTCATGTCCCCAGTTGAGATAATGGAATGATTACTTTCATTCTCATGTCCCCAGTTGAGATAATTGAATGTTTACTTTCATTCCCGTGTCCCAGTTGAGATAAATAAATGTTTACTTTGATTCCCATGTCCCCAGTTGAGATTATTTAATGTTTACTTTCATTCCCATGTACCCAGTTAAGATAATTTAATGTTTACTTTCATTCCCATGTCCCCAGTTGAGATAATTTAATGTTTACTTTCATTCCCGTGTCCCCAGTTGAGATAAATAAATGTTTACTTTGATTCCCATGTCCCCAGTTGAGATAAGTTAATGTTTACTTTTATTTCCATGTCCCCAGTTGAGATAATTTAATGTTTACTTTCATTCCCATGTCCCCAGTTGAGATAATTTAATGTTTACTTTCATTCCCATGTCCCCTGTTGAGATAATTTAATGTTTACTTTCATTCCCATGTCCCCAGTTGAGATTATCAAATGTTTATTTTCATTCCCATATCCTCAGTTGAGATTATTTATGTATACTTTCATTCCCATGACCCCAGTTGAGATTATTTATGTATACATTCATTCCCATGTCCCCAGTTGAGATAATTTAATGTTTACTTCCATTCCCATGTCCCCAGTTAAGATAATTTAATGTTTACTTCCATTTCCATGTCCCTAGTTAAGATATTTTAATGTTTACTTTCATTCCCATGACCCCAGTTGAGATTATTTAATGTTTACTTTCATTCCCATGTCCCCAGTTGAGATAATTTAATGTTTACTTTCATTCCCATGACCCCAGTTGAAATTATTTAATGTTTACTTTCATTCCCATGTCCCCAGTTGAGATAATTTACCCCGGGACAACACTGACAGTGTGTTTCACTGTTAGCGAGTCATGCATATCATTGGAGGTGTTTGATGAAGCAGGAAATATTCCTTACTTCTACGCATTGAATATACAGCTTCAACAATATCTTAATAGGAGAAAGATTGGGGTCGTTGTGTGAGAGCGGGAGAATGTTCGCGTTTTAAATCCTTGATTGAACAGCTTACGCGCTCTCGTAAATTTCAATTTGTACATCTGCGAAATAAACGAGTGCTTTCTGAGATAAATGAAGAAAGCAACATATATCTTTAATAAGCAGTGAAAAGCTGAGGAAAATCCTGACAAACAGTAAGAGAGTTCAACCCATGTGATTTCAGGGATAGTTTTTAGGGTAAAGCAACATCGCGTAGAATTTTGTATTTCATCGTCTGCAAAAATGGCCGCCGTTTATATCTTAACATAGATATAGATATTGCACACATCAAAGATGGGAATGATGCACGTATACAAATGCGTTTATTAAATAATTAACATAAACGTCATATTGGCTATGATTGTAATGTCTCTTTAGTGGTAAACTGCATTTGATTGCATAATAAACACCTTATATTGTCACAAACTAATATATATATTCGCCTGGAAAGCAATTAAGATATATTCGCATCAAGGTAAACAAAATAGTTAAAAGATATGTATCACTTAACGTAATAATGCATCTATGTTTGATCACCGGGCTGGTTAGAGAAAACAGGTTCCGACTATTAGACAATATAACACAAGTATTGTCACATTCTACGTTGGGCCTTGAAATTGCTTGATAACATCAAAGTAAATAATTTTAATGATATCACACATGAGATTCTTTTCAATATGAACTACATAATATCTGATTAAGCAATCCATCAAAAGGGTATACAAGTTACTTTGAAATCGACCCTAAAACATTCATTTTCATAATGAAGAATATATTTTGACATAACTAACAGATACGTTTTGAGAATACACTGGAAATGTTGATATATCCCAAACACTTTCAGGCACGTCCTTCAGTGACCTTAGGCAGGAATCAAAATAATCAGGGGCCACAGTAGCCGAGTGGTTCTGCTATCTGCATTCTGCTACCACTAGCCCTCCACCACTGGATCGCGTTTTCGTGTATGTAGGTTGGTGGTTTATCTCCGGGAACTCCGACTTTCCTTCACCGCCAAAACCTGGCATTTACTTAAAATTATTTATACACACAAACAGGAAAATCTTGCAAAGCAGCTTGACTCTATTTTTTTCTATGAAATGATTCAGTGATAATGGAACAGTAGAACTAGTTTTATCATAACTATATAAATTATTCATGACAACGATTTCATCATTGGGAATGATCCGTTTAAGTTCAATATCCTTACATATTGCACTATTGTCGCTTCAATTTTGGACAATGAACTTATGGATAAAATATAAATCGTCTCTAGATTATATCGCCAATGTGATCTATAATCTGTTGACAAATTAATTGATTTAAAAGGATTTATTTTTGCAAAACGTTATCCAATTTAGGTACTGATCCGATTTTGGTCCTGCCTTCTTATCTATGAACTGTTCAAAATATATCGAAATTGAATGAACACTTAAAACTGGTACAATACTGAAATCATATTATTTCGAACTTCGATTGTATTTTGGGGTTTCTGAAGTGGATAACTGAAACAGTTGTGATTTAGGCGTATTTAATAAACTTCTATGGATGTGGTGTCGCATTCAATAAGAATATTAATAATAACACGCTGCAATCGATTTTTTAAAACTTTTAATCGATGAAATAATTTCTGTAATGGCAACTGAATCAATCAGAAGATCTAAAGTGTCCTGTTTAATACTTCGAGAAGGTACATGTAAGTAGGATTAAAGGCCCAATATACGTAACTTTCGGCAAAACTTGAAGCGAAAATCAAGCCTAGTAACTTATTATATTTATAAAGATTAACTGATATCAGAAATATTCAAGGTGAATTCTTGCGCGGTTACCGGTACAGCAGCAGTTGAAACACGGTATTTGTAAACAAGCGTCTTCTACCTACGGCTTTGTTGTTGAAGTGGGCCCCACCTGAATTATTTTCATTTTTTTTTTTTTGTCAACAGTTTCTTGCTAGTTACCGCTCAGGTTTACTTCGTTTTAGGCTTATTTTCGCATGGTTATCAACTGGAGTTTTTGTCATAATTTTACAGAATCCCGAAAAAATTCCTGAAGTTACGTATATTGGGCCTTTAAACATTTATCTAACTAAAAACCGGTTGGCCTACTAGTACTGTACCTGAGAGAACGTCAGAAATATGTCGGCCAATTAAAGATCAAAGCAGCTTTAATAGATTTAGGAAGGCTGTTAAAATTACAAAATTTGTCGAAAGTGAAGAGAGTTAACGTGAGAATCCGATTTTTTTCAGAAACGTATCTGCAACTCTACATAATGGACTTTGACATGTAGAGTTAAATATAAAATCATTTACCTTTTGATGATAGCGAAATATTGACAAAGGACAGATTTACATGGATGCCATTGAAAAAGTACACGAGAATAAGACCACGTTTCCGGAAGAGTGAGCGTATCCGTCTTTATCGACGACATCCGCTATGTAAATTTAGGTCACATACAAGTATTTGTCACGTCCTAAAAGCGAGGCATCATTTCTCAATCCCATCAGGTAGGAATATTAATGTGCAAATCCAAAACGTTAACCTATATCCGTCTTCATCGACGACATCCGCCATGTAAATTTAAGTCACATCCAAGAATAAGTGAGGCATAATTTCTCTATCACGTCAGGTAGGCATATTAATGTGTTTATTAAAAAACATTAACCTATATCTCATACAAATAAACAAAATGTCTCTCAATTCGATCAACGACCATCAAGCTTGCTCACAGCCTTTATCAACATGCATCGCTCGAATCCCTATGCCGTGAGTTCCTGTTCAGCGATCGGTTGGTACCTTATTATTGAAATATAACACATGTACCACCAGTGCTGACAGATACAGTATACACAAAGATGGACCATGGTGTCGGAAACCCAATACCTATCAGATATATAATTCATGTTTAACTCTGACCCTTGCGAAGTCACAAGTTTGATCTTTCAACTCATATTGTGATTCATAACGTAGAGCGACGCCATGCCAACTACAATATGGTACGAAATATACACTTTAATTAAACCTTTCTACTGATATAGGGTTTGCAATATAACTGTTTGACATTTATAGCGAACTGGAGAAGAGCATTGTTATATCATGATACAGTATTGTAAAATATCTGTGAAATATTATTACTTGGGTGTCAATCTATTTGAACCTCAGGGATTAAAGCGATTTGTCCCCAAGAATCTTCCAAATGTGAAATTGTAGAAGGAGAATGTTTAACTGTGATTGAAGTCGAATCTCAGCTTGATGTATAACTGACTAGCTAGGAATTTGTATTAGAATTTCGCTCAGCAGATATACCCTGTGACATTTGCTGACCAGCTACGATAATCTGCCAGTTATTCAGTAACGAAGGAAATAATATCAGATTCGTAAATGCTTCATACACAAGTATATTTAAACTTCTCGAACATCCCTGCTTCTCTAATCAATGATGTTTACATGTCGCAGTTGACTCGTTATTCTTGGGCTTTGCTCTAAATATCGTGATTTTCGTGATCGATGTCGACTGCTGACAAACAAGCTAACAACACAAGGACTCCAGAGAAGTAGGTTGATGAGAACTACGGGCAAGTTTTCTTTTTTCTTTTTGTCTCATTGGACGTTTTGAGTATGCTTATAAGTATGCTTACTTGTTGTGATTGACAATGATGACTCGGTTCTCATTCTTAGGATTGATGCTTACTTGGATGTGACAAAGATTTACTTGGCAGGTGTCGTCGATGAAGCAGAAGACTCTCTTGTACTTTTCAAGTGTCTCCATGTAGATTTTTCCATGTTTTTTTTTGTATTTTGAATTTTTGAAATATTGAGTTCGGATTATGGTTTTGTTGATGCTTTAGTAATATCTCATTGTTTTATCTTATTAACCTGTATTATTATACAGTTAATTCATGCACTTTCAGTCAATAGTCAACACTGTGTTCCCGAGAGGTTTGGACAAACCTGGTGAACTAATTCTTAAGGCCGGAGGCCGCCGACAATTGTTCACCAGGCTGGTCCCAACATTGAGATGGGACTAGTAGAAACACCTTATCCTGCACCAGTAAAAACACCCTATCCGGCACAATAAGTATATTCATCTTCCAGGAAAGAACTTGTCCCGAGTTTGCAAGTGTCCTATCCATTCTTGTGAAAGCATCGCTTTGTATATTTTTATCAATATTTGCATTTGCTCCGCATCCTTCCATTGTAATGCATTCTGAAGGCAAATGTTGTTATACGACTGAACAACATTGCTATGGTAACGTCATCCATTTAATTATTTTCTACACTTGATTTGCTGTTCAAAATGAATCAAGGTAAATCATTCTATCAAAACGTAAATATAAGTAATGAACGTTTTAGCAACTGGTGTTGTAGTCCTATAATGCATATTACCATTGCTGACAAACTTACATAAAATCCTACCAGGCTAATGCTTTATTAATTTTGTCATCAATAGCAATGTGTGTTATAAGACTGTGACAACATTTACTGACACATTCATTGCTTAAATATTACTTTGGTCCTTAGGTTTATTAAAACAAGTCAGAGAATACCAAAGCGTCAACAAAATCATAATCCGAACTCAAAATCGATTAAACTGGGGGCAAAATAGGAACAAAGGATAGATTTACATGGAGACTCTCGTAAAAGCACAAGAGAATAAGACCAGGTGTTCCGAAAGAGTAGGCGTCTTCTGCTTCATCGACGACACCCGCCATGTAAATTTTGGTCACATCCAAGTAAGCATCAATCCGCAAAATGAGAACCGAGTCATCATTGTCATCACAACAAGTAAACACACTAACAAGCAAACTCAAAAACGTCCATCTTCATATCACACCAAGGTACAGAATATTTCTCGATGATATTAAGATGGCGACCATAAATTAAACTACATGCCAAGTCTCCGCATATTGACATATGGACGTAACTACTTAACTTAAGCAAAACTTCCTTCAGTAATGTTTGTGAAGGAGCTACACTAGAGGTTTTAATACACAGGCGTAAACAGAGTGAAATGCATCATTTAATGTATTTTACGTGTATTTGCATTTTATTACCTTCTAATAATATAATATAAAACTGAACTTTAAACCATATGTCTGTTCCACCTTGTTTTTATAGAACAGGTGCTGAAAAGAAACAAGGCACTCTGCAGGTCGACCATAGTATATTACAGCCATGACACACCAAAATGTAGGAAATATTTCTATTTTATTATATCACAATGTTATCACGTTGCAATATGCATTAATCATCCCATCGACGCGAATTCTTTGCAATATGTATAATAAAGTTGGTAGGGAACATTACACGGGTTTTAGAATTTCCATACGTCGATAAACCGGTTCGTGAAAAGCTCTTTAAAAAACATTAAAGAAACTTTTTGAAGACTATTTCAAATAAAATAAGATCACTCCGATAATGATCTGTAAAGACTCGTTTGAAAATAATTAATCTAAAACATTGTGGAAACATGAATAATATGTTACTTAATAAGTGTTTGAGTGATTTTAATGATTGTATACTGAGAAATCGCGTAGCATAAAGTACATCTGGCCATGGGTATATTTAAGACAAAACAGCAAAGATAAATCATGGAGTAAGTATACGTAGTTAGGGAGACATGGCGTATACGTAGTCAGGGAAACACTGAGTATACGTAGTCAGGGAAACACTGAGTATACGTAGTCAGGGAAACACTGAGTATACGTAGTCAGGGAAACACTGAGTATACGTAGTAAGGGAAACACTGAGTATACGTAGTCAGGGAAACACTGAGTATAGGTAGTAAGGGAAACACTGAGTATACGTTGTCAGGGAAACACTGATTATATATAGTCAGGGAAACACTGAGTATACGTAGTCAGGGAAACACTGAGTATACGTAGTTAGGGATACACTGGGTATACGTAGTCAGGGAAACACTGAGTATACGTAGTCAGGGAAACACTGAGTATAGGTAGTAAGGGAAACACTGAGTATACGTTGTCAGGGAAACACTGATTATATATAGTCAGGGAAACACTGAGTATACGTAGTCAGGGAAACACTGAGTATACGTAGTTAGGGATACACTGGGTATACGTAGTCAGGGAAACACTGGGTACACGTAGTCAGGGAAACACTGAGTATACGTAGTCAGGGAAACACTGAATATACATAGTCAGGGAAACACTGAGTATACATAGTTAGGGATACACTGGGTATACGTAGTCAGGGAAACACTGGGTACACGTAGTCAGGGAAACACTGAGTATACGTAGTCAGGGAAACACTGAGTATACGTAGTCAGGGAAACACTGAGTATACGTAGTCAGGGAAACACTGAGTATACATAGTCAGGGAAACACTGAGTATACGTAGTCAGGTAAACACTGAGTATACGTAGTCAGGGAAAACACTGGGTATACATAGTCAGGGAAAACACTGGGTATACATAGTCAGGGAAACACTGAGTATACGAAGACAGGGAAACACTGAGTATACGAAGTCATGGAAACACTGAGTGTACATAGTCAGGGAAACACTGAGTATACGTAGTCAGGGAAACACGGCGTATACGTAGTCAGGGATACACTGGGTACACGTAGTCAGGGAAACACTGAGTATATGTAGTCAGGGAAAGACTGAGTATACGTAGCCAGGGAAACACTGGGTACACTTAGTAAGGGAAACACTGAGTATACATAGTCAGGGATACATTGAGTATACATAGTCAGGGAAACACTGATTATACGTAGTCAAGGAAACACTGAGTATACGAAGACAGGGAAACACTGATTATCCAGTCAGGGATACACTAAGTATAAGAAATATTCTGTATCTTTGTGTGATATGAAGACGGACGTTTTTAAGTTTGCTTTTAAGTGTGCTCACTTGTTGTGATTGACAATGATGACTCACTTCTCATTTTGGGGATTGTCGCTTACTTGGATGTGACCAATTTTTACATGGCGGGTGTCGTCGAAGAAGCAGAAGACGCTTACTCTTTCGGAACACCTGGATTTATTCTCTTGTGCTTTTACGAGCGTGTCCATGTAAATCTCCACTTTGTTCCTATTTTGCCTCTGTTTAGTCGATTTTGAGTTCGTATTATGGTTTTGATGACGCTTTGGTATTCTCTGTTTTAAGAGTATCTTGGGTAAGGCCATATACTACGCGTACACCTAACTAACGTCGTGTGAAACAAGTACAATCTTTCCCATCCTTGTTACGCACCTGACCTTTCTGTTTTGTTTTTTTAGAAATCTTGGATTCCAACCTTTTGGGCCCTAGCATCACTGAAGAGTGCTAGGAGGACGAAAAAGCTGTATGAAGCAGTTTAATTCATTTTTTCTTCATACTGTATCTATTACTAGATTGAAAAGGTGCAGCATATGTGTGTGTTACGTCATCTTTAACTGTATGTATTCGATACAGTGCAAGGTTTTCATTATGTTATTCTGAAGTTAGTTGTTACTATATCAATGCAAAATGTTATAAAATTTAACATAGTTGCTTTCTCCTTACATTTTCAATGTTGAGTTTTTCTTCAGTTATTAGTTTAAAAATAACGGAAACTTATCTCGGAAATATGAGGTTTCTGATAATGTATTACGGAAGAAGAAAGGAGTGTGGCAAAATAATATGCTTCTGAATGAAATGGTAAACAGTATTGTCGGATAGGAATTGAAATATTTAATCTTCAACCATAGAATATTCCGTTTCAATGGCAATCAATATGATTGAATGGATGACATGCACAATTGAATAAAATGATGTTAAATACCTTTGATTCATGACTAAAATGTATACTGCCGTCAAAATAAGTTGTCGTTTATAAAATTATTTTTTTAAAGTGACTGATTGCTTTGCAAAGCTTTTATAGAAAATGAAGGTACTTTATTTTACAATAAGTATGAAACTTTTTTTTCAAATATATTTAATACTTGTATATGTGACACAGATATTCGACGAGAGTGTAAGAACTGATAGTTTTACAAAGACTCATTGTTTTGTCATTTCAACAGAAAATAAACAGCATTTCAATTATTCTTTTGAAATAAATAAGTTACATCATTGTTGTTTAAGGGTACCCAATCTCAGCTAAAGGTTTTACCCTAAAAAGAACTTTGACTATATTTAAAACCAAATAAAGCATCCGATACGCACTGTCTTGTCTTTTCATCGCAGGTAGTGCAAGCTTGCTGTAAAATGGTTTACACAAAGGAAGATACACAGTTTCGGTGTTTCATGCTTGAGAAGTCATTCATGGAATGCCAGGTAAAACCTCCAGACTAACAAACCTGTTTTGTATTTATCTATTATATGTGACACAGATATTGGACGAGAGTGAACGAACAGGCAATTTTACAATGACTCATTGTTTTGTCATTTAAACAGAAAATGAACAGCACCTTTCTAGTTGATCTTGTCAATTATTCTTTTGAAATACGTAAGTTAAAAGACAACATTATTCTGATGGTTGTAGGGATTTACCTTTCGCAATCATGAGCTGAAAGTGTTACAATCATGTGGTGTATACAGTGACGCCCTGCCAATGTTCGTATACCGGCATGACGTCCTCCCAACAGCCAGGGGCACGTGATGACTAGTGTCTAGGGATAGAATACTCGAAGGACGAATTAAAGATGGTGGAAAGTAGACAGGAAGGATAGATTGACGTACATCCCGAATCAATTAGATTAATGCATTCTTTTAAATGAGCTATTTGTTGTAAACTCGCCAACAATGAAAATTCCATCCCGCTATTTTTAGACGCAGGTACATGGAACGCGCAAGAAGAAGTCGGACTAATTACCGCACGTGCATTTTGGGTTATTTATGCATTTTATGAATATTTTTTTTTTTTACAAATGCATTGATAAATAACAAACAGCACTCTTGATAGTCCTATACATATTTTTTTATTATACGTAAGAAAACATTGTATACGTGTACTGTACACAAGGTTATTTAGTTGGTGCTCTCTGTCGAACCGTAATACATGTACAATGTAATAGGGAAAATCGTATTCTAGTTGTATATTATCTACTACAATTAAGTTCTGTTCACAGGACTACAAACATATTGTGCTGAGGATCATACCCTAATATTTCAGTGGTTTGATATCAACTCTTCAGAACACCTACCTACATATACATAAAACCCCCATCACACGTATATAAACATAATTATCCCATGTATCATTTGCCTGTATCGATACACATCTACTAAGAGCATCAGGTTAAGTCTAAAATGTATTTTACACTATTAGATTACATCTCTTGGTTTAAATTACCGAGTGGTATTGTCCCGTGACGTATGATAGAGACGAGGGCGTCTAATGTTAGTCAGGTTACAATGAAAATCGAGCGACAAAACCCTGCCCCTCAACATCGTTCAAAAGATACCGGTTTAAGAGAAATTCGTAATTCAATAATGTGACCAAACCCGTTTTTCGGAAGCTTCCATTTCAGATAGGAATTAAGTAACAATTTCTGCTTTGTTTGCAACTATTTTTGTCTTTCGAAACATAAATGTGTAGAAAATGCCACTAAGGTGACAGTACCCAAATTGGATCACCAAACCATCATTTTATTCATTCATTAAAAAATCTGAGGATGAATTATATCCATTAATGGTTGCATCAAAAGAAGAACATCGATGGGTGTTCTTGACAAAAAAAATAGCACTCGAGGTTCACGTTGGATATTTATAGAACGCTCTGACGTCACCAATCCGCTGTTCAAGATTTTGCGAATTTGAGGACCCAAATCGGATCAAGACTTGAATTTTGCAGTATTTTACATTTCAAATTAATATTTTTGTTGTAGCATATCAACATTTAATGATGTCCTTTAGAATTTATATGAAAAAAAGTATTTCTAGCGGGTGGATTTATTTTTATAGTTCAAAACAGAACGCATAGTCGTTGCACGCGCCATTTTTTTCAGAAACGTAACAAAACATAAAGTCTTTAGATTCAATAATGTTTTATGGTAATTTAAACTAAAAATCTAATGATATGTGGACATAAAATGGTGTGTGACTATCTATTCTAAGACTATTTTATTGTTATTATTAATCTGTTGACACTGTTGTTGATTTCGAAGTATTTTTTTAAAAAAGTGATCCGATTTGGGTACTGATCCGATTTGGGTACTGTCACCTTACAGTGATTAATCAGGAACTGGTGAGCTGACATTGACCCTAATTAAATGAGTTGGGAAAGAAATCACCAAGAACATAGCTTATTTTCCATATGTTAAGGAAACTGCGGATTAATATCAAAAGTATTACCATAAATGATGTTTTTCGTCAAGGCGCGGAACAGGATTACAGAAATGCACCAACGAATAACAGTATTCTACTTAGCGGACAACATGTAATGGATGCAAGGAGTTTGTCAGGATTTCTCTATCGTCCAAGCATCAATCTGGCCAAGAATCATGAAATGATCCTAAGTCTAAATTTCGACTTGGCCAATCATAATTAACGTAACGAACAATAACGTCGTATGTAATTTGCATAGTAAAAACTTAAGGCTAAAATTGTTTCAAACAATTGCTTGGAAAGCAAATAACAACTGGAATAATATCCTTAGGTAATGATACGCAATCCTTTGATTGAATACAAGCGGACGAGAGACACGTTGACACACACACACACATCACGTTAACTAAACTACAAAAGTAGAGAGTATCAAAGTAACAACAGTACCATAACTAAAGCCCTAATGTCAACAAAGGAAATCGTTTCATTGAAATCCGTGAAACGTATTGACTATCGGATTCGGAAGTGTAAGCACAATTCGGCTTCATGAATGACACCTGTCCGGGAGATCTATGTCAAAACGAATTAATGTCACATCCTAAAAATAAGAATCAGGTCATTGACACCGCACCAAAAGGGTAAACAAATAAGTTAAACCGGGTAAAGAGCTTCATCTTTGCCAGGAGAAATATTAAGATTCAACCAAATACCAATGATTTTTTTACTAGTTAAGCTGAAATGAATCATATTTATTGATACATTTTGTATGGTTGAATCATTTTAGTTTCCATAACATTATGATTCAAGCAGTAAAACAGCAATGGCTTGCCTTGCGCTTCCGTCTGAGATAAGGTGATTTAGTTCAAGTCCTTAAGAAAAATGATAAATTACATAATGACTTACCTATCTTGGAAAGCAAGGAAATATATATTTGAAAATCAAATGGGCTCTCTCTTGGATTATAATTCGGGATGCATATGGAGATCTAGTACGAAAGATTAAACTGATCTTCCTTTAACTAGCTTTTCAAATCGATTATCTTAATTATACAATTACCTATTACTAGACCTAAGGAATATCAAGATTATCCCATTAAATCATGTTTATAATGTACGTGTTTACATATAAGTAAGTGTAAGGTACCAATCCAACAATTTCGCTATATCAAGAGTATACATTGTACAAGGTGCCATGTTTCAAATATCTGACAGAGCGCCATATTCTTGAGGAAAACCATGCGATGGTAAAGTTAAGAATAAGTTATGGGACGGCAAATATGAGAAGCTTTCAGCCAAATACCGAGAGAACGAATAGCAAAGGAAGATAAAGGGGTTGCCTTAGGCGTGTTAGTATCATATTACATGTGCTGGAACATCAACCGATAGCTGAACGAACAAACATTTGGGTGTGACCGAAGATATAACTCAACAAGTCCCCTATGTACAGGATTCTATACCATAAACTATAACGTTACATGTTGTCACCGCTATGCATGACAGGAAACGTTCATAATCGTAAATCTTTTCAAAACTGAAAGTTCAATCTAGGGAGTGTTACTCCAATGTGTTGGTGATCATTCTTATTTTCTTTTGTTTGTCTTTAATTCCTTTAAATGTCACACGATTTTAACAATTGAAAGCACTGTATTACAATAGAACCCGAAGAGTATTGTCAGTCTTCACCAAATCTCAAAGCAAAACTTTAGCGTTGATTATCTCCCAGTAATCCGCTTATTACTTCAACCATGACCTCGCCCAATGAGACGCGACCTATCGGGTAAGAATAGCCAGTGTTGGTCTATTATGTGTGGAGATGATGTTTGGACTTAAATCTCGCTTCTGTGTTGATGCTTCGCCTTAGGTGACAGCAACGCCCCGATGACGCGTACTAATGTTTAAACAACTTACAAAATCTCTAGAATCAGTTTCAAGCCAATCTATTACATGCTTCGTTGCATTTGAAATATGCTTTAAAATATATATACAAAATGGAAAGCCATTGTCAATATGAACTCGAGCGGTGATTCTCTGAATGTCCATTACGAGATCCTTGTCGGGGCAATTCAACTAAATGTGAGTGCTGTAGATGCGGTTTCCCGTGGAGGGGGAGTGTACGAGTATTTCGCAATCTTCAGTTTATATAAGTACATCTGAGTGCAGTATCCGGGGTTGCACGTACAGATAAAGTGATATCTTGCCGATTTTTGAAATAGTTGTGACAGTGTGTGAGTATACATTTGTATACGCATGATTGTAGGCACGTATACACACACATGTATATGCACTGCAATCTAAAATCTTTATTACAAACTTTGTGTACATATAAGCCATTAGCCAACAAAAAATGAACACAACTGATGCAATTTTCTAAAGATAGTGCACTTATCGGTGACAATTGGCATTCTGTTTACAAAAAATACCTACGTCCCAGACGTTACAGGGAGGGGTATATTTTTGATAATGTTCAAAAATGAATAAAAGTTGTTTTCCTTTCATTTATACAATTAAACGGAATTAATACAATGATCCACTGTCAAAAATATACGAATGTATGTATAAAAAACGTGAAATTGCAAAAATATTGCATTTTGAGGATTTAAATTGTATCAAAAATCATACATACATGAACTTGAAAAAAAGAACAAAACATCGTAAGAAGTTAATAATAACAAAAAAATATTAACCGTAATACAAACTTCAAAATTGGGTTTTGCTCAATTTCAAAGCGTCTGCAGAAAAGAACTTTTGGAAGGCAGTGTATATATTTGTGAATAATTAGATTAAAGTTGAAGCTAATTCCCAGTTCAGGGATCCTTAGAATTCCTCTATACTTGACTAAAAAATAATCAAGTGTGTTTTTTTTTATTAAAGTTCATTATTGCTTACTTTTGTCTTATAATTAATAAAGTTATTCATACTTTACTTGTGTGCTTTCATGTGTTCATGTGTGTGTGTGACTGCAAGCAATGTACATCCATGCATGTATGTGTGTGGATTTATGATTGCATGCAATTAATGTAGATCTATTCATGTATGTGTGTGCATGTATATGATGTGTGTACGTATATCTGTATGTGTACATTCATAGCTGCATATATATATATGCACGTGTGTTTGTGCTAATGCATGTTTGTATGAACCCTTGTGTAATAGGTCACCACAATGCATGTCCATGTGTATTTACATATGCACATGCATGTGTGTATTATGTGTTTATACATATTTATGTGTTTGTGTCTACATGTACCTGTATCCTGGCTGTATGATGATGTATTTACGTATTAGTTATATGTGTACATGTTTGTTTTCGTTTGTGCAAATTGTTCTAAATCCGTTGATATTTTTGGCGGCTACGATACACATCGTAGTCTACAACAGACGTATGGCGAGTGTATCCCCTTCTATGGGAGGACAACCATTGTACTGTTTAATGTAGAAATATATTCTGAACCTGATAACAAATTACTATGCCCTCCTTTTCGTAGATGTTGATCCCAGCTCGTGTTGTGACCGAAAACAATACCATTTCTTTCCAAAGATAATTGAAAAGTATCCATTAGAAAGGCAAAAATATATCAAACTTATTATTTATTTCGAATAGAAAAATGTAGTTTTGACATCAGTAATCGCTCTTGTTGGTTTGGAGGAAATCGCGCAAGGGTTCTTAAAGTGGGTGGAAACATGATGCCCGGAGACAATTCAAAAGCTTTCTATTTCGGTCCTGAAACGGGATACCTATTACAGGTCACAAACTCTTAAATATCCTTATGTTACCTTTTAATTAACCGGTTGAGCCACACAAATAATAATATAGGTGAAGTTTACTGAACTCACTATCATGTTTCATATATTTACCTATGGCGTACATTGTAGTGATGTGACACATATAGTTGTCGTATGGCCTTATTTAATTTAGGGTCAAAGACCTGGGAACATCTTGGGTTATTGGTAGACGGGTATCGAGATAGACACAAGAGAAACGAAGGAGTAAGAAGACAAGAAAAATATAAGAGACAGAGATTAAATTGTAGTGCAAATGGGTCTGCACTCAGGTGTGGTTTTCTTCAAAGTCCCTTCAGTAGAGTATCGTTAAACACTGACTATACAAGGAATAAATATTCGACATTTCCGTCATACGAGAAGTACCCGGAACACCTCTAACGCGAACTAGCAAGGTTTTCCTGACGATGTTCCGGGCCTGTAATACCTGTCAACGAGAAGTAACCAGGTTTGCCTGACGTATTTCCGTGACTGCAATACCTGTTAATGAGCTGTAACATGGCTACCTGACGATGTTGTCCTTGATACACAAGGTACCCTTAAAGTCCTTTTAGTGAGCGGGTCTGGCCACCTTAAGGTACGCCTCCACAGTAACTGAACACCCAGCGATCGTTATCGATGAATACCCGCGATGGCTGCCAAGGGTACAAGTGATTATCACGCCAGGAAAAACAGGGACAATTCAAGTTCTGATAATAACACAGAAAAGTGGATAATGAGTTGGGAATTTTACCTTGACCTAAGATACAAACTAGGTATGTCAGCATAAAACCTTCCGCTTCCTGGCAGTCTTGGTTTAAACACAGCAGTAACTAAGATCGTAGAACGATGGCTGCCTAAGGAGAAGTTAAAGAAAAAAGGGATATTCTATAAAGACAAAAATACACACATAAATAAATCCGGTTTTGCAGGGTCCTACACCAGTCGGCTAGTACAATACTTCTTTCAGCGAATCTCTATTGGACTCGCACAAAGAGAATGAAACCCACACCATGATAGTTCTCTAAATACACCTTTGTAAGCAAAAAAAAAAAAAAACAAACAAACTATTTAACACTTATTGACTACAGGTATGTCATGTTTAACTCATCAGCACCTGGAAAATGTATTAATAGCATATTGTTATGTTCCTGGAGTTATTTCAGCTTTTTTACTTTTTTGTTCCAAGTAAATTTATTTTTAGCATATCTTTATTTTCCTACAAGTATTTCCTGTTTTACTTATCAGCACCTGGTAAATTCATTTATACCATATTGTTCCTGTCCTACAGGTTTTTCAGTTTTAACTTATCGGTACCCAGTAAATTTATTTTTAGCACGCTCTGAAATTGTACTACAGGTAATTATATTTTTCCTTATTGGTACCAAGTTAATATATTAATACCAAAAAAAAAGTTATTACTTATAACCTACTAAATGTATTTTAGCACAATCTTTCAAACAATTGTTTCATTTGCGACTTATCCATACCAAGTAGCCCGAATATTCCTCTAGCTCCAACATCTGTCATAATGACTTATCTGTTATTAGGGCCAGAGGAAACTCGGACCATATATCTAGTGGTTACAGCACGTTTTTGAAAATGAAAACAAGTCAGTACAAGTCAATATTTTATGGACTGATACTAAATCTAGCAATGCCGTGCAGTTTACCGTTGTTAACGGTGTACACACAAGAAGTGTTAACCAACATATCAGTCATCGTCGGAAACCCACAGTACACTTCTCTGATATGCAAACGTCAGAAAAGTTTACTGTGGGTTTCCGACGATGTATTTCAGTATACTGTTGTCAAATGGTCAAGCAATAACCATAAACATTGTCAAGTTATATGTGTCCTTTTAAAGAAATTGATAAATCAATACTTATGTATGGGAATAGAATTGCAAGAAGGATAGGAGGAATTAGTTAGTAAGGGGTCAGTCTATAATTCGGAGGCCCCGGGTATGGTAACCGTCTGGCCGGTATCAGTCGACTCTCTGTACCAATGATAACAGTCGGGCGACTTTCTTCAGTCTAGACTGGCTACCAGCCCCTAAGTTTCTATGATAATACAGGTCTGATAATAACAAAGAAAAGTGGATAATGAGTTGGGTGTTTTACCTTGACCTCAGATACCAACAAGGTATGTCAGCATAAAACCTTCCGCTCCCTGGCAGTCTTGGTTTAAACACAGCAGTGACTAAGATCGTAGGACGACGGCTGTCTAAGGAGAAGTTAAGGAGAAAAAAGGATATTCTTCAAAAAAAACAAAAATGCACAAATAATATAAAGCCGGTTCTGCAGGGTCCTACACCAGTCATCTAGTACAATACTTCTTTCCGCTAATCACTATTGGTCACGCACAAAGAGAATGAAACCCACACCATGATAGTTCTCTCAATACACCTTTGTAAGCAAAAAACTTATCTATTTAACACTCATTGTAATACAGGTATTTCATGTTTTACTTATTAGCACCTGGAAAATGTATTAATAGCATATTGTTATGTTCCTAGAGTTATTTCAACTTTTTTACTTTTTTGTTCCAAGTAAATTTATTTTTAGCATATCTTTATTTTCCTACAAGTATTTCCTGTTTTACTTATCAGCACCTGGTAAATTCATTTATACCATATTGTTCCTGTCCTACAGGTTTTTCAGTTTTAACTTATCGGTACCCAGTAAATTTATTTTTAGCACGCTCTGAAATTGTCCTAAAGGTAATTATTTTTTTCCTTATTGGTACAAAGTAAATTTATTAATACCAAAAAAAAATAGTTATTACTTATAACCTACTAAATGTATTTTAGCACAATCTTTCAAACAATTGTTTCATTTGTGAATTATCCATACCAAGTAGCCCGAATATTCCTCTAGCCCCAACATCTGTCATAAAGACTAATCTATTATTAGGGCCAGAGGAAACTCGGACCATATATCTAGTGGTTACAGCACGTTTTTGAAAATGAAAACAAGTCAGTACAAGTCAATATTTTATGTACTGATACTAAATCTACCGATGCCGTGCAGTATACTACTGTTAACGGTGTTCACACA
Source organism: Mimachlamys varia (assembly GCA_947623455.1). Taxonomy (NCBI): domain Eukaryota; kingdom Metazoa; phylum Mollusca; class Bivalvia; order Pectinida; family Pectinidae; genus Mimachlamys; species Mimachlamys varia. The sequence goes on from OX392539.1 coordinate 24,419,653, forward strand.
AGAAAGGTCAACCATCATTTCAGTCATCGTCGGAAATCCACAGTACACTTCACTGATATGCAAACGTCAGAAAAGTTTACCGTGGGTTTCCAACGATGCATTTCAGTATACTGTTGTCAAATGGTCAAGCAATAACCATTAAAATTGTCAATTTATATGTGTCCATTTTAAGAAATTGATGAATCAATACTTATGTATGGGAATAGTATTGCAAGAAGGATTGGAGGAATTCATTGGTAAGGGGTCAGTCTATAATTCGGAGGCCTCGGGGTTTGGTAACGGGCTGGCCGGTATCAGTCGACTCTCTGTACCAATGATGACAGTCGGGAGACTTTCTTCAGTCTAGAGTGGCTACCAGCCCCTAAGTTTCTATAATAATACAGTTCTGATAATAACACAGAAAAGTGGATAATGAGTTGGGTGTTTTACCTTGACCTAAGATACAAACTAGGTATGTCAGCATAAAACCTTCCGCTCCCTGGCAGTCTTGGTTTCAACACAGCAGTAACTAAGTTCATAGGACGATGGCTGCCTAAGGAGAAGTTAAGGAGAAAAAGGATATTCTTCAAAAAAAACAAAAATGCACAAATAATATAAAGCCGGTTCTGCAGGGTCCTACACCAGTCATCTAGTACAATACCTCTTTCCGCTAATCACTATTGGTCACGCACAAAGAGAATGAAACCCACACCATGATAGTTCTCTCAATACACCTTTGTAAGCAAAAAACTTATCTATTTAACACTCATTGTACTACAGGTATTTCATGTTTTACTTATTAGTACCTGGAAAATGTATTAAGAGCATATTGTTATGTTCCTAGCGTTATTTTGACTTTTTTTACTTTCTGGCTCCAAGTTAATTTATTTTTAGCAGATTTTGAGTTCTTGTCATACAGGTTTTTCAGTTTTAACTTATCGGTACCCAGTAATTTTATTTTTAGCACGCTCTGAAAGTGTACTACAGGTAATTATTTTTTTCCTTTTTGGTACCAAGTTAATTTATTAATACCAAAAAAAATCAGTTATTACTTATAACCTACTAAATGTATTTTAGCACAATCTTTCAAACAATTGTTTCATTTGTGACTTATCCATACCAAGTAGCCCGAATATTCCTCTAGTCCCAACATCTGTCATAAAGACTAATCTGTTATTAGGGCCAGAGGAAACTCGGACCATATATCTAGTGGTTACAGCACGTTTTTGAAAATGAAAACAAGTCAGTACAAGTCAATATTTTACGGACTGATAATAAATCTACCGATGCCGTGCAGTATACCATTGTTCACGGTGTACACACAAGAAGTGTTAACCAACATATCAGTCATCGTCGGAAACCCATAGGACACTTCTCTGATATGCAAACGTCAGAAAAGTTTACAGTGGGTTTCCGACGATGCATTTCAGTATACTGTTGTCAAATGGTCAAGAAATAACCATTAAAATTGTCAAGTTATATATGTCCATTTAAAGAAATTGATAAATCAATACTTATGTATGGGAATAGTATTGCAAGAAGGATAGGAGGAATTAATTGGTAAGGGGTCAGTCTATAATTCGGAGTCCTCGGGGTTTGGTAACGGGCTGGCCGGTATCAGTCGACTCTCTGTACCAATGATGACAGCCGGGAGACTTTCTTCAGTCTAGACTGGCTACCAGCCCCTAAGTTTCTATCGAGAATTTTCTCTACTGAATTTTACTATTAGCTGATCTCCCCCTAGTAGATATGCAAGTGATCAAAATTATTAGACAATTTTTTTTCGATATCCGCATACTATTCTTGAGACGGAAGCCAGTCAACCTAGCAATAGCCATGTCAGCGATCAAATGATAAACAAATAATTCATATTCTTTAGCATGTAAGTATTTTTTTTTTGTAGAGACTCATTATGTACCGGGTCAACGTAATAACATTTCAGTGACATAACACTCCAAAACGCTGCTTGATTGACCCGTCTTCCGCGGTCATCGTTATACCCCATCAGCTGATGAAATGACGTAGTAAAGTAATAACTACACAGTAAATCAGCCATATCGATGGACCGGCGCTACCTGTGATAATGGTGATGGTATCGGGTATTACTCGTGTCAATAGCAAAATCTATACGACTGCCGGACGAGATATGCCGGTCATAATGGACAAGCGATATATGTACAAACTGTGGTAGTCAAGTGGTCGGGTTTGATACTCATCGATATCGATCCAACTCTCATATTTAAATGTAACAATATGAAAAAAGCACAGGTAAACACATTTGTTTACAAAGTAACTTGTTTCAGCAGTTTAGTATGCTGCTGTGTATATTCTGTCGCTATCATCATATGTCCATTCTCACGTGATGCTATCGCATGTGTATATTTCCACGTGACGTTATCCTACCCATACACACCGCTGTGTATAGTTACACGTGACGTTATCCTACCCATACACACCGCTGAGTATAGTTACACGTGACGCTAACCTACCCATACACATCGCTGTGTATAGTTACACGTGACGTTAACCTACCCATACACACCGCTGTGTATAGTTACACGTGGCGTTACCCTACCCATACACACCGCTGTGTATAGTTACACGTGGCGTTACCCTACCCATACACACCGCTGTTTATCGTGACACGTGACGCTATATTTCCACGTGATGTTATCGTACTCCCGACACACCGCTGTGTACATTTCCATGTGACTTCTTCGTACTCATACACACAGCTGTGTGTATTTCCAAGTTACGTCACTGTACTCCTACACACCGCTGTGTATAGTTACACATGACATCACCCTGCCCATACACACCGCTGTTTATAGTGACACGTGACGTTATCGCACTCCTACACACCGCTGTGTATATTTACACGCGACGTTATCGTACTCCTTCGCACCGCTGTGTATATTACACGCGACGTTATCGCACTCCTACACACCGCTGTTTATAGTGACACGTGACGTTATCGTACCCCTTCACACCACTGTGTATATTTACATGCGACTTTATCGCACTCCTACACACCGCTGTATATATTTCCACGTGACGTAATCGTACTCCTACACACCGCTGTATGTATTTCCACGTGACGTAATCGTACTCCTACACACCGCTGTATATATTTCCACGTGACGTTATCGTACCCCTACACACCGCTGTGTATATTTACACGCGACGTTATCGTACTCCTACACACCGCTGTATATATTTACACGCGACGTTATCGTACTCCTACACACCGCTGTGTATATTTCCACGCGACGTTATCGTACTCCTACACACCGCTGTGTATAGTTACACATGACATTACCCTACCCCTACACACCGCTGTGTATATTTACACGCGACGTTATCGTACCCCTACACACCGCTTTGTATATTTACACGCGACGTTATCGTACCCCTACACACCGCTGTGTATAGTTACACATGACATTACCCTACCCCTACACACCGCTGTGAATATTTACACGCGACGTTATCGTACTCCTACACACCGCTGTATATATTTACACGCGACGTTATCATACCCCTACACACCGCTGTGTATATTTCCACGTGACGTTACCCTACCCCTACACACCACTGTGTATATTTCCACGCGACGTTATCACACTCCTACACACCGCTGTGTATATTTACACGTGACGTTATCGTACTCCTACTCACCGCTGTATATATTTCCCCGTGACGTTATCACACTCCTACACACCGCTCTGTATATTTCCCCGTGACGTTATCGCACTCCTACACACCGCTGTGTATATTTACACGTGACGTTATCGCACTCCTACACACCGCTGTGTATATTTACACGCGACGTTATTGCATTCCTACACACCGCTGTGTATATTTACATGCGACGTTATTGCACTCCTACACACCGCTGTGTATATTTACACGCGACGTTATCCTACCCCTACACACCGCTGTGTATATTTCCACGCGACGTTATCGCACCCCTACACACCGCTGTGTATATTTCCCCGTGACGTTATCGCACTCCTACACACCGCTATGTATATTTCCACGTGACGTTATCGCACTCCTACACACCGCTGTGTATATTTCCACGTGACGTTATCGCACTCCTACACACCGCTGTGCGACGCTCGTGCTATTTCTTAAAATAAGCCATAATCTTACGATGTTGCTTGGTTGGCTGGTTGATTGTTTGTTTTTACACCCTATTAACATCCAGAGTCATTTAAGGACGGTCTCCCGGTGTAATGCGATGTTGGTATCTCTGTTGAGAGCGTGTATATTTGGGAGATCGCGGCATGTTCGTGTAAGCCTTCTTGCGATAGTCCGGATATTTTTAAAGTGCTACCACATTGAAGTATACTACCGAAGGCCCCCAGCAAAACATCCCACCCGGTCACATTATACTGACAACGGGCGAACCAGTCCATCGCGTTGTGGGTACATACATGTGTTTTATTATATGAAACTTAAAAAAAGAGAGTAGGACTGTCATTTCTGTTTCCTCATTAATAAATATTACACATGCCTGCATTGAAAGACATAATGCATAAAAAACGAGTATTTATTTCAACATGAACTGACAATACCAATACCTAAACCCTAATAAAACAATACTTACAAATGTTCAAATGATCAAAAAACTAGTTTGTTTATATTGCATTTTATTGACTTTTTAAAACAAACTAAAACGTGCGAAAACTTTAGATTAGGTTATTTGAAACTGCACATGCACATTTAAGAAGATAGAACATCAACAGCTGAAGTCGAGGACGGCCTCTACGTAAGAGCGCCCTTGAGATAGAAAGGAACTGATGCCAACTGCCAAAAACATTTCACTCAAATACAATTTCACCGATAATCCTATGAATTTTATCATTAAGTATTATATGGACGCCTCTTACATTCATGCAATGAGTTTTGACGTCATTGCAAGCGCTGGCCTTTCGCTGTCATTGGATGCTTGAAGACCGCCGTCCAATGACAGCGAAAGGCCAGCGCGTGCAGCGACGTCAAAATTCATTTGTTATGCAAAAGTGCCACGATAGCCGACGCAAATCTTTCCAACGGCACTAGGGGTGTTTTTCGTACCTCATTTAGAAATGTGACTTTTGATGCAAGAAATGTAGGTGGGATCGATTTTTGACCTCGAAAGCTTTCCATCCTTTAGCCTTATGACCATTGAGGGGGTATTTGTTTATCGAAAGTTGATATAACCCCCTCAAAAGTGTTAAATTACTCTAAACATTACAGTTAGGGTCCAAACCCTAGCTGTAACAAATGGTTTTGTTGACGCTTTGGTATTCTCTGATTTTTTCTTCTAAGAACCCTGCGATTACACCAACAATAGACGAACCTGTCTAGTTTAACTCACAAAACGCTTAGTCTCAAAAACTCGAGAATACCGCAGCGTCAACATCATTATCCGAACTCAAAATTGATAAAAAACTATGAGCAACTTACGGAAAAGGAAAGATCCACAAGGAGACCCTTGTAAAAACACAATAGAATAAAACGAGGTGTTCCGGAAGAATAAGCGTTTTCTGCTTCATCGACGACACTCGCCATGTAAAATACTGGTCACATCAAGTCCTCGAATGAGAACCGAGTCATCATTGTCAATCACAGCAAGTAAGCACACTAAAAAACGTCCATCTTCATATATCACACAAAGATACAGAATATAAAGAAAAGAAACGATAGAATGCCAAATTTAGTCGCCTCCTGTAATAACGCAATTGGGGCAGCAGGTTCCTGTAAGAATTGTGCCTGCTGCCCAAATTGAATGATTCGTAAGAGGCGACTTAATTATGGATCTTCTTTCTAAATAGCTTCCTTCTTCTTAAAGGGGCATCCCGGGGAAGTCTACAATGAAGTTCTTGAATGTACATGCCGTCTGCACTACCAGATACATTTTCCTGTTATTTCAATATTCAAAGCGCACTCAAAATGTGTTTATTAGCCACTTGCGAAATTGCATTCCTCGGGAAAGCCCGATAAAAATAGCGCTGATCACGCGTCAATCACGTGACTATTTTGTCGCAAGTCGACGAGGGGCCCATAGGGAGGGGATACGTAATGTACAGGTCCGATGATGAACCAGACACAAAGTCCTTGTATAAATTTATTGAATCACATTCACATTAATAATCAGACGTTAATTACACACGATATGCATATGAATAAATTTATGTCGACATCTCTGCATCATTTATCGACATCAGTACCTGACTGAAACCGATGCAAATCACAGGGACCTGAGAATTTGTTACAGCTAGTTTTGGACCTAAAATAGGATGTTTAGAGTAATTTTACACATTTGGGCGGTTAAGATCAATTTTCGATAAAAATGCCCCCTCAATGGTCATAAAAGCTACACTGCACTCTTACACTGTACGTTTAACAGTGTCATGTGGGTTTCCGACGATGACAACCATAGGGCAAACCTTAATTTCTGTCAAAAGTTATCCTCACGAATCCTCATTTAGAACCATTTCACAAAAGGTGTGCATGCATTGAAAAGTTAAAAAAATAAAATGAAATGATTCCGATTTTTTTTATACAACTCGATGTCGATGTAGAATACATGTATAATATATATCTCAAATTTGGAACTTGTCGAGAAGATAATTGTCCAATACTTAATCCATTTATAAATGTTATGATTCTTTACTTTTTTATGTAAATTTAAAGGTTCGTTAACATTTTCAACACAACTGCAGACATGGGACATACATATGAGTTTTTTTATGAATTAATGACTTCACTTATATAATGCATATATTTTGGTTCATATCAAATTTAATATTGGGGTCCAAACCCGATAATATTTGTACAATCCGTATTTTATAGATTAGGTATGACAATATTTTTTTATCCGCACATGATGACATAAATTTATTCATTTTGTCCAAATTGAATCTGTATACATTAAACTCAATCACCCGGGATACCGGCGTTTTACAACGTAACCCCCCATACGGTTTTCCTTGTATGTGAAAAGGTCTTTCTCTTCAGCAATATAATTCAATAATGCCGTTTTACTGGAATATTATAAAGGGAATATTACAATACACGCCTTCAAGTTTTACACACGCATTTCATGTAACAGAGGAATGAAAGAGTTATCCCTTGGGAGGCCCCAAAACCAAATCAAAACTGTGTCACCGGCTATCCAGAAGAAAACTGTAACAATGCAAACAATTGGGCTGTTAGTCTCTCCCTTAAATACTTCACATCCCTCATTATGCTGCCGTAATATAATCCTTACGTTAAAATTTGACCATTCGGCCACTTTTCGCTTGGTAGTTACATGTAGGTCACGCGGATCGCCATTTTTTGTTTACCGATGTAGCTTGTTATGCGCATGCGTTATCATATGTGATGCAAAAAAATTTACATGTCCAAATCGTTGATCAACGAATAGTGATTCCCTTTTTTAATTATTAATCAAAATTTTTGAGAACATATTTCAGCGTAAATCATCCATTAATTTTCCACAAGAGTATACATTTAATTCATATATAAAATAATTCTAAATAAGCATAAAAAAAATATAGTTTTACCGTGATGCCTCTTTAATGTCTTGTAATGCCTTGACAACGCCTCACCTTTTGTCTTGAGTTAACCGTCCACACCCATGAGAAAGGCTAAGGGTTTTGTTCTTTGTCGCGACATAACAGTTTTGTAGCTACTACTCCAAGTTTGACGTTCAGCACTTCGGGAGTGAAACCACTGGTTCAACCGTTGTCAGTAAAAAGTAACCGGCTTGGGTCCTCTGCAGGTGGACATCGGCATGTATTTCAGTGTTAGGTAGCTTTTTTTCAAATCAGCAAAACCTCCGGACTATCGCAAGGAGAACAAACCGCTGTCTCCCTAATACAACGGAACTCAACATCCCATTCACCAGGAGGCCGTCCTCGTAGGTGCTAAAAGGACATAAATCCTAATGAAACCAAACCAAACAATTATTATGTCTTTGGCCTACCCACAAGGCAAAAGAAAAGTCTTAATTTGCAAATGCAAATGATTACTGAATGAATTCGTATTCTTGTCATTGTAATGTACTAGCCAATTAATCGGCGATAAAGCTGCTAGTTCTTAGTCAAAATCATTATATTTCATAGGGTCTTTCTCCATCATTTTCTAATTAATTTGCTGTAAAACTGTCTCATTTGTTTCAGCAAATGTTTTGATCGTGTAACAGACAATCTTGAGTATGTAAGCCATAGAATCGTATGTTACCATGTCTATTGCAATGTTCATTTGGAGAGGATTGTATAGAAAAACAATCACAGAATACCAAAGCGTCAACAAAACCATAATCCGAACTCAAAATCGATTAAACTAGGGGGAAAATAGGAACAAAGGAAAGATTAACATGGAGGGTCTCGTAAAAGCACAAGGAATAAGACCAGGTGTTCCGGAAGAGTAATCGTCTTCTGCTTCATCGACGACACCCGCCATGTAAAACTTGGTCACATCCAAGTAAGCGTATATCCTCAAAATGAGAACCGAGTCATCATGAGAATCGAGTCATTAATGGCATCACAACAAGTATAAACACACTAACAAACATACTCAAAAACGTCAATCTTCACATCACACAAAGATACAGAATATTTCTCGATGATATCAAGAAACGATCACAAGTTTAGTCGCCTCTCACGATCATGCAATTGGGGCAGCAGGTACAATTCAAGTTTACGCCCTACCTGCAGAGCCCAATGTCTCCCTCGACACAACCTCACTTTTTGGCCTTTAGTTGAGCGTTCGCCCCTGTGAGGAAGGCTATGTGTTCTGTCCCCTGGCCGAGACATACCAGAGTCTCTAACGATGCTAGTTATAACTCTCTGTTTTACGCTCAGCATTATGAGGAGTGGAGGACTGGTTCACCCGTTGTCAGTATAATGTGACGTGTGGGGTGTTCTGCTTGGGGCCTTCGGCAGTATACTTCGGTGTGGTAGCACTTTAAATCTGCAAAAGCTTCGGACTATCGCAAGAAGGCTTACACGGACATACCCCAACCTCCCAGTTACACATGCTGTCCGCACACCCACCCACATCGTATACACCGGGAGGCCGTCCTTAAATGACCTCGGCTGTTAAAAGGACGAAACAAAACGATAAACCAATCCAAAAATACAAATTATAATTTTTTACATTTTGATTGAGTACTTGCCCTTTATTTAGTTCTGTCGAACAGCTCTTTGAACAGCAAATTCACTAAGTGTTGAAAATAATGAAATACGATTACATCACAAAAATATAAACCGGAAGATGATGTAACAATAATTCGTTTTGCTACAGCATAGTCTCACATGCAACTACAAAAAACATTTGCCTAATCCATGCAATGGAAGGTGCAGAGCAAATTTAAGTCAAGTACATCCAAACATACCAATACAGTTAGGGTTCCAGGTAGTACGCTTGTTGGACAATGGAAACCTTTGGTTTACAGCGCCCCCCACGTATAGTGAAATGTAGGCAGAAGTTTACTAGGCTTGATCTAACTTTACAATTAAAGTAAGTAGTAAAATATAAAAAACAAATTGCCTACCGGTTTTACCAAGGCTCGTCTTCCATTAACTTGCCATGTACAGCCGATTAATGTTAAATTAATATGTGTTCACGCTGCTGTTTTCAAGGTTTTAATGAAGTGCGTACGCAAGGTATCAATTTCGTGAGTGAAGTGTGTACTAAGTACAACACGATGTTCTTAGGTGAGTAACTGAGAGTATTCACTTGGTTTGTTAAGTCGTTTTGCTATGTAAGCGATATTGTTTCAATATGAGCAGGAAACAACAGCGGTTAAGTGATGACCCTTGTTGACACTTTCTATAATAGCTATCTTCATTCTGAACTTTAAGGACAAATTTGTTTTCCAAAAACCAGTTTCAGTTTCAACCCGGTTCTGTAAACTAGGTTTAAACTGAAACCAGTTTTTATATTTGTTGATGGTAAACTAGAACTGGTTTGTTAAACCAACCAAACCATCACATGGTGTGGTTTGGAAGGTTTCAAACCAAGAAGACATGGCGGATGCTACACTACAACCGGATGTTCTCATTAAATGTGGTCACTAGCTGCAATGATGTGTATTTGTTATTGGAGGCGTTGCCTCATTTCGTTATATGAGATATGATATGTAAATTTACAGACAGTATTTCTAGAACATATGATAAAATATTTAATTCTTACTCTCAAGATCCCAAATTTGGATACGTCAATATTTGTTACATTTATGTGTGTTGTGACCTATAGCGGTAATGTATGTATTTGTGTATGTATTTTAGCCATTTGTAACAAGACCTTGTGTTCAATGCCATATTTCTGAATATAGGTTTTTTTTATCAAAGCCTCCATGACCGAAAATGTTCTCTAGGGCCAAAAAGCAACTATATTTTTCGATTTTCCAATGTGAATGGCTAGAGTTGTAGTTAAAATCATTTTTTCCTATATTTTTTTATGTTAAAACTTTCCATTTGTTTACCCAAGGGAAACAAGTTTAAGCTTAAGAACTGGCTTGAAAACTAGTTTGAAACTGTAACCAGTTTATTTGAAACAAATCCACCTAAAGACAGTGCCGTCGCTGGGGCTCGAACCCGCGCCTATTGTAATTGGCTCTCCAGGTCTACCGTAGTAAGGCAACCTTTAATCAATGCACATTTTTTACACTTTGCTTACTTGTTGTTTATTTTATGATGAGCATATTCAAGACAGTTTGAAGTGTTATCACGAGCGCCATGTTTTGTCTAATGTAGCTCTGTAACCCTATTCCAAACGTTTTTTTGATGAAATAGCGTGATTGACATGGAAAGTTACGTACAAGACCCCTCCATTCAGAAGTCTGTACCGCCATTACCTCCAAGACCATATTATTTATCTAAGATGTTAACAACGGTTCAGTACTCATGTCGACCGCTCTTAAAGGAATTAATTGAACGCAAAGAGGAAATAACTATCACCATCTCTCTGGTCCGATAACCCCGGTATTTATGTTTAAGTCGATTCGGTTAAGGTTCATTATGAGTTCACTTCCGTCACGGCTGCTGAGTTCTGTCCATGTCAGACCTTGAATTAGTCACTGTCGTGTGGAACCAAAAGCCTTCATATTAATATTAATATATATATGTATTCACACATCAGAGCTACCTGTCCCAGACGACCGCGGGTGAAGGTCAAACTCGTAGTTTTAAATAGATCTATAAAGCATATAATAACCATACACTTAAACCAGTACAAGATCAGAGGGCAATGAGGTCAGACGGTACAGATGGCTAACCAAGCGTGATACTAACATGCATCTAACAATCTCAATCAAACGGTTTCGTATCACTGATATTTTTTATTCAAGTAAAATATTAACAAATGGGTGTACACCTAAACTAGTAAGTTCAATTGAATATTTACATTTAACTTCATATAATGCAATCTTTTTCCTTCCTTCTGTTGTTTAGTTTAATAATAATATAAATGTATGGGCATGATATTGTTAACCTTTAAACCGCTATCTCTTTGAAGTGTTCATATTCCGTTCCAAACCGTTAACCGGGGGGGGGGGGACTATATATTTGTCTGTACCCGTTCGTCTTTCCGTCCTTTCACTATCTTGTCATGACTCTATTCCCGCATTTTCGTACTTAACTTTTCACTGAAACTTCATACTTTGGGAATGGGTTCACTTTGGTAAAGTGGTGTCCCATGTATCAAAAGTATGTCATTGTAAGCCTTCATTTTGACCTTCGACCTACATCAGAGAAAATGTTTGTCCAAGCTGCATTTTCTACAATCTTCCATGCATGGGTCATGATGTTACCTTGGTGAGGCGATGTGTCGTGTGTCAAAAGTTGGTCACTGTGACTTGCATTTTCATCTTCTTTGACCTTCGATTCATCTTAGAAAAAGAAATAATCAACATGTAGACAATGTTTACTGTTTAACACATAATTATAGAACAGGGATAAGAAAATGTTAGAATAGCATATCATGGAGACGGCTTCGGCCTGAGCTTACTCTTATTATATGGCTACATTTTTTTAGTCAAAAGATGTATTTTGCACTACATATGCAATCGTAAGGGTATTATATTACATCTAATGTTACACGAAAACATATAACAACATATTTGTTTTCGTGTTTAGTTCATTGCACATACAGTACTAGTCCGTTGCTAAACTCTCTTCAAGAATCAGAATCTGAATGATGCCACTATGTCGTTGGTTGGCCAATTCGCACATTATACAAATTAAGTCCGCCATTACTCCAATGTTTTGATGGGTGAAGAATCAGAGTTATCCATTTAAGTAAAGATCACAACATTATTTTATGCTGAATAGACATATCTAGGTCGCAATTACTGAAAATCTGGTGTTCGTCAATATCTCAGAAACTACATATGGTATCAAAATAATTATGGTGTCGATACACATGTTTTAGGGGTAAAGAGTCAGATTTAACCATTTTAATATTGATCACACCAATATTTTGTTGCAAAATATACAAAAAATAACTTCACTGTATATCAGAGTCGTCAAAGAACATCTCCTTTACTTATACTAAGGCATGCTGCCGCTGCTGATTTGACTCAGTCCTCAAACAAAGCATTTTCAACAACATTGTCACAGTCATTAACCCCGGGTGTGCTCATTCTGGCAATGTGCTTCCCTGTGACATCCACAAAAAATTGTGCATGGCAATTGTGCTGTATAACATCCATACATTCCTGCCGAACAGGATGTATCCGTAGCACAATCACACAATCTGATTAAAATCATATCTTGATCTCCGCGCCGTTACGTAAACTTCTCTCTGCTGCGTTAAGATCTGAGATAACCCAATAGAGGGTCATGTCCCGATGACCTTTCGCATTAGCCAATCAAATTACTACTGGCAGAATCTTGACAGTGAAATTTTTTAGGCGACAAAGCTTGCATAAACACATTTTTCCGTTTAGTCATTTCGTCACCAAAAAGTTCGTGCGGAATAATGTGACGAAATGGCTTGCTGCAAGATGACAGGTCGTTGGACAAATATTTTTAGTGTTAAGTAAAGAGGCGACAAAGGTCATCTGGACGTGACCTCTTATGGGATTATGTCAGATCCTTGTAAAACGGAGTGAAAACAAGGATCTGTATTTTAATCAGATTGCACAATCACACTTTATCATTTCCAGCACCTCCTGCGGAGCAACACTAACGTTTGGTTGCAATGTTACTGAGATCAAGCACCTAGTACGTACCTCTTTTCCCCATCCAAACTCGACAGAATTTAATGCTGGAGGTTCTGGCAGTCTGAATGTGCGCCAGCTTTATGTTCTATTTGAACTTTCGGCAAAATTTGAAGCGAAAATCAAGCCTTATAACTTATTATAAGATTTAATTAGATTAACTGATATCAGCAATATGCAAGATACATTCTTACGCGGTTACCGGTACAGAGCAGTTGAAACTCCGTATTTGAAAACACGCGTCCATTTTGACCTGTCTTTTACCTTCGGCTTGTTGTTGAAGTGGGCCTCACTTGAATTATTTTCACATCTTTGGATTTTTCTGTCAAAAGTTTCTTGTTAGTTACCGCTTAGGTTTACTTCGTTTTAAACTTTTTTTTGCATATTTATCAACTTGATTTCTTTTCATAATTTTTCAGAATCACGAAAAATTTCCTGAAGTTGCGTATATTTGACCTTTAAAAGGTGGGAGTAACTTAAAATCTAGAGTCTTTTTCACATTTTTTTCTACATGTACCAATCCTTCGCGACCAGACTTCTCTACAGACCTAAGACATTGTCGATGTCACCAAGAGTTTGACCCCGTAGCAGGCAGCGATGAAAACTTTCGCTTCTTCAATTATGTCATATATGTCCGCAGATAAAACGCCCGATTTGTGCAGTTCTATACCACTCTTTGATGATAATGTTTTTTCCCTATTCCAAAGCACTGAGCCACAGTGCCATAGCCTGAGAGGACATGGGCGGCTGGTAGTTGTGAAAGCAAGTGTCCATTTTCAATTGCGGTTGCCCCAATGCCTATAGTAGTTCGTTCAGCAATTGGTCCTTCCATTGTAATATATAAGACGACAGAACAGACGTTTTCGTCCTCCTGCTACACTTGTATGCAAAGTTGAACCTGACCTGTCGTCTTACCTGTTGTTGATGTGCTAAGTCCAAGGGCCGTAGCTCTGTAAAAATATTCAACCGTAACCAAATTAGCAGTTGACCTAGATATCCCAATGATGTATGAGTATACCTACTTCAATATGGTTCGCCGGTAGGGGCCAATAAACTAATCTCGTGGATGAAAGACAGTGGTATCTGTATTTGAATTATTTATAAAAGAATTTTCCACGGGTAAAAGCCAGGGTACCGCGCAGCAACCTTTTAACTTCAATCAAAGCAACAAGGACTTGACATTGACACTAGAAATCCCAAGGTCATAAATAGACATATGCTATAGAAAGCGTACTAATAGATTTCTACACTGAAAATTTATCACCATATTGATGGTAGTAGTGTACATAAACTCATTGACACAGAGTCCGTTGGGAGCATATCTCCAACCTACATTTATCCATTGTTTAGTTCATAACCATAAAAGAAACGCCAATAGTACATACTGCCCAATATACGTAACTTTCGGCAAAACTTGAAGCGAAAATCAAGCCTAATAACTCATTATATTTATAGATTTAGTTAAGATTAGCTTATATCAGCAATATTCAAGATGAATTCTTACGCGGTTACCGGTACAGCAGTAGTTGAAACTCGGTATTTGTAAACACGCGTCCATCTTCTACCTTCGGTTTGTTGTTGAAGTGGGCCCCACCTGAAATATTTTCAGTTCTTTGGATTTTTCTGTCAAGAGTTTCTTGTTAGTTACCGCTCAGGTTTACTTCGTTTTAGGCTTATTTTTGCATGGTTATTAAAAAATTTCAGAATTTTTCAGAATCACGAAAAAATTCCTGAAGTTACGTATATTGGGCCTTTAAAGTAGGAAGACAGTTAACAATGGACGCGTGTTTACAAATACCGAGTTTCAACTCCTGCTGTACCGGTAACCACTTAAGAATTCATCTTGAATATTGCTGATATCAGTTAATCTTAACTAAATCTATAATTATAAAAAGTTATTGGGCTTTATTTTCGCTTCAAGTTTTGCCGACAGCTACGTATATTGGGCCTTTAAGAAATTTCTTGTCATGGATCAAAGATTGTACAGAAGCCGATGTTTATAAACCGGATCAGTCTTCAGTGGGCGTGGAGACGTATACGTATTCATCGCCCATTTTCCAACCTTTGTCATCGCACATTTCTAGCATACCTGTGGCACTGCTAGGTCCAACATTGAATATTAAATATAAAAAAACAGAGTTCGTTTCCAGATAAATGCTTTTATGGAAAAGTTGTGATATACACAAGGCCAAGTCCTTTATCAAACTGAAGTCTACTGACTCGTCGGTTTCTAAAGAAGCAACATAAATTAGATGTTTAAACAATATAATCACACATGTACATTATTACAAAAGTATTTCCATGTTATAAGTAAAACTTATACACGGGGAGAGCAAACAATTGCATTAATTGATTTCTTGGACATTTTTTTTCAGTTTTTGTTCTTACCCGAATAAAAAAAGGAAATCGCGTTCCGCTCTTGTAACGTTTTACGTTGAAATATATGCCGAATATAAAACAGGATTTGCTCTTATTTTATTTGTCTTGATGGTGTATGAGTGAGTCTAATTTCACATGTACTTAGGTCGTGATGCAAGGTGAAGGGATATTCCCTTACCTGTTCACTGTCTGGTATACAGAGCATAACGCAAACTGACGGTGTTGTGTGACAAATGAGATATGAAGATCAGTATCGAGAAAATTGAAGTCGTTAGGCCTGATTATGCTGGTAGACTAGGTATGGGGACAAATCTTTCGTCGAAATCGTGGGAAGAAGGAGGTTAAAAAAATACTTTGCACTTTATTGAATTAATAAATGTCGGAATGGAAGTGCTGAAAAAGTCATAAAAAGGCAGAAAAAACTCCTATTTTGACGTTGTAAATTGGGCCAACTAAAGCTTGGGTTGCAAAGTGTATTGATCATCTTTAGTAATACTTAGATAGTATTATATTGATTTTTATTAATTTGAAAATGAAAAAAAAATGCATTTTGTTTTTGGTCAATTATATATTGACTTACGTTCGCGTATTTAGGAAATAATTTGTAGAAATCCAGGTATTGTGAAATACAAATATAAAAAAGATATCCTTCCTAATAGATTGCTCTGTCTGTTAAAAGCAAATAATATACTGTACTATACGTGTAGTACATAGTAAATTAAATGGTAATCGCTTTGTGTCTATAAAACATATTTTGGCTTTATCAATATTTATTATGCCCCCGTAAAGAAGTAACTTTGGGGGGTGGGGGGTGGGGGGGGGGGGGGGTGGGGGGTTACTTGTATCAGCTTTAAGTGTCGGTCTGTCCATCTATGGTTAAAAGGTATCTGAACAACTCCTCCTAAATCCGAGTTTCATTGAGATTACACTGGCTTTGGTTGCCATGGTAATCAGGTCACATGTTGTCATCCTAAACTCCTCCTAAACACGTTAACCGAATTCAATGAAACTTCACAAGAATGTCAGGGGTCAGATGTAGATGTGCATACAGATTTTTAGGTCACCTGAATCTAAGTCTCAAGTGACCTGTTCTAGTCGTCTTTCTTTTGTTCGTCGCCCATCCGTGAACAATTCACATTTTAACTTCTTTTAAAAAAAACCTGAACCAATTTAAATGAACTTTATCTGTCCAAAGACGTACCAAATTTGTGAATTATATGGTCATAATCCCCAAGGGCCTGGGAGAGGGGCTGAAAAGTATCAAAAAATTAAAATATCAAAAATCTTTTTTTAAGAAATAGTAAATATCCCGCCTTGTCTGATCCCTGTAGCGATCAGCTAACCTCACCGTGTAGTGAATAAAAATCATAATATGAATGGGTTTTTCCATCCAAGCTCGCGTAACGTATTGATAAAAACTGCTTACTTTATATTTTCATATTTCAATACAAATATTTTCAATACGTTTTACCCGAAAATTCAGTCCCTCATTCGTTTTAGATTCTTTGTAAATTCTGAATTCAAAACACATCAGTTGCTTTAAGATATTACACAAAGGAATCCCCATAAGATTATTTTGTACTTTTTATGTAAAAAATACCAATGGGGTGATATTCATTGTGACCAATCCTTTCCATTTAAAATTGTAATGATTGTACAATAAAAGAACTTGTTAAAGCGACGATACCTTTTTCAACAAGTACAAGCTTTTTAAAGCACGCTACAGAAAAATACCCATGCTATTATGTAAATTATTCAAATGGCTATTTAGCTACGTTTATTTATCAACAAGAATAAAATTTAAAAAATTCAATCAGATATATATATATATGAAATGCCAAACTAGGTTAAACAGCCTTAAATGATGAGGCATCTTCGAGAAGACCTGGAAAAAAATCAAGAACGCTAACATATCATATTTTTTGCATTTTTCTGTTTAACATACCCTCATCTTTCAAAAAACTCATAAGAGAAAAAAACGTAGTTACAAGAAAATTTTGACTTCATACCAGAAAACAACCTGAATATACAGGCATGCCTTCTTATTTGTATGCGGTATGTCTTTGTGATACATACGAGAGGTGATGGAAGACATAACTATATATATAAAACGGGGGTTGGGAGTGTTAACTTTACATGATAAAGTTGAAAGTGAAAACTTTTATATGATAAAATTGAAAGAGTAAAGTTTTACTTGGTAAAGTTGAACGTGTAAACTAGGGAGGCACGGTGGTCTAGTGGTAGGACGCCAGGCTCGTGATCGAAGGGTTGCGAGTTCGAGTTCTGGCCACGGCACGTGTGTTGTATCCTTGAGCAAGATATTTACTCCGCTTGTTCCAGTCTACCCAGTTGTAAAAGAGTACGTAGTTGTGCAGTTCTAGAAATTGTAGAATGCTAGCTGTGGGCGCCGAAATGGCAGCACCGGTTGTATGCTCCCCATGTAGTTGAGAACGATATTGACTGCTAAGGCCCTATATCCACGAATAATAATTTTTGAACCGCTTCGAGACGGCCTTTAATGTCGTGATAAAGCGGTATATAAGAACCTTGAATTATTATTATCATTATTATAAACGTTTACATGATAATGTTGAAAGTGTTAACTTTTTACATGATAATGTTGAAAGTGTTAACTTTTACATGATAAAGTTAAAAGTGCAAACTTTAATGGGAATTAACACGTGCAAAGGACTATGTATCATGCCTTTTTTACAAATAAATAGAATTTTAGATGGTTTCGTATTTGCCATTTTGCTGGCTTTTCCTATGAGGACAATCACAACATATTTTATTTCATTGCCCATACATTCGTCTTTGTAGAGCTGCTATTTTGCTGCAAACGTTAATGTTGTTATATCGCCTCTCGGTCAACGGCAATCGAGAGAGGAGAAGCAATGTAGATATCATGCTTGATCTATGTGTCTCAAAGCCACGTGCATGTATCGTTACTATTTGAGATTATATTCGCTTAGGCAACAAGTGTTTCCCGATTCTGATGAAGAACCATTCGAAAAACCCTCCCAGCTTGAACCACAGGCACTTGTGTCCCTGAGAATAACAGCTGTTATATAGATAACTTTGCGAAATATGAATAAATAATCAAAAAAATAAAAACAAAAGTTTCAAATTCTCTTTTTTTCTGTTTTTAGTGTTCTTACACCCTCATGAAAATAATTGCCAAATTTCAGCGTGATACATTAAGCGGTTAAATTTCACACAAAAAAAATCGACCATCAGACACTGAAAACGAGTTCAAATACTTTACCTTAAATCAAACATATAGCTTTAACGGATTCTCAGGTCCCTGTGCATGTAGCGTCTCATAAATCGGCACCCGATGAAACATATCTACATGTTTATCTATCAACTTTTTTCAGTGTCCAAAGGAACATTAAATTCAAAAAGTTATGATGCCTTGCATGATTTTGTAAAGAAACTAACTATGTATGGATAATGTATCGTGAAGATACAATTTGTATTGATGCATCGTCTAGATCTACCTGCTATGATAAATGTTGCCTCGTTCTAAAATGTCCCTGACGTAATTTTGTTGCATCTCCCACTTGCCCTTCCATACATTTAATAGTATAAATAGCAGGACTAGGGTATGTAATGGGTTGTGCATCCTCGATCAATATCCAGGGAATTACGCTCACCTACGCTCTCTACACCCCTGAAATAAGTCATGGCAAAATAACATAAGGCACGATCAGGCCAAAAATAACCCCTGACCAATCGCTAGGCTGCATGCCTGTTCTTTGAAGATTACAAAGACTTCAAAACCTGTCAATTTGTACCGTTATGTGACCACGAGATTCTTTTGGTGTACATCAATTAAAGGGTCGAACCAGTCATCTTGCCTCATCAAAAAGGTGGCGCACAGAGAGCCTTCAGTTTTGCCATGACATATTCCAGGGATGTAGAGAGCGTAATCCCTGGATATCGAGCATGGGCGTGGTATAGGGGGAATGAAGAATTTAATTTCGGGGACATGTGCACTCAAAAACTGGCGAGATTATTTTCAATCAAAGGAGGGATCCAAAGACTTTTAGGGGAGAGGATGGGTTGGGGTTGTGCATAAATAAAGGGGTCCAAAACCAAATATCTACATGTAATCTTATTCCGGGATTTGAACCATTAGATGTCGTACTCAAGACGACAGTGATACAGGTGAGATTAGTTGACGAATTGTTTACAGTTGGAGGAAGAAAGGCACAGAATATGTATTCAAGGCAATATGGTGCCAAAATCCATCTGCCAAGCAGAGCGACGTCATTCTTTTTTCCAGTGGTTGATTAAATATATGGTTTTAGTTTTGTAGAATTATGTGAAAAGTGTTAATATGTAATGTTTTTGTACGATAATATTTTGGTCATCATGTGACTGAGTAACACTGCTATTTTCATACCACATATTTTTTTAAAGACACTAAAGTCATTGATAAAACAGTTTCCATCGCATTTTGCACTTTTTTGTGGATGTTATGAAGCAAACACCTACGCATACAGCCGAAGGGGCATAACTCCTACAGAGACTCGCGTGCGCAGATTAGTCCAGACAAAAGAGGGGTTGTATGTTTGGTTTTCTTGAAAGGTGGTACTAATGCTTTATTGGCCCAATATTATCTGTATATCCTGGTGGCATAAGGGGTTAGGTAAACTGTCAAAGACTAACGTATATTATTTAAACATGTCACCAATCCTGAGGGATAATTCAGCAACATGTATATTAAGGGCTATTCCAGTAAATAAATCTCCCTGACCAGGGACTCCGAAATAAATCACTTTTGTCAAGGGTTGGTTGTCCTGAAATGTCCATATACTTTAATGTAAATTATAAATCAAATTCTGTCGGTTGTCAACAATATTTTTCAACAGAAAAGAAATACTCCAAAATCTACATTGAAGAAAGGGGGTTTTTTTCGCACAAATTGGGGGTCAAGAAATTCAGCGGAATCGCTTACTGGGGAAATTTAAAGTTGAATATCTAATTATCAGACAGTTCTGATTGTGAAATGAATATTTATATTTCATAACCAGTATATGTATAATACAGATCAGCCAAAATCGTTTTACTGATATGTCGTGTTGAAAAAATATTGATCCATCAATATCGCTAAAAATCCTTTTCACATTAAAGTGCAGAAAATATCGTTTAGTAATCTCAGTAGCAAAATGAATTCATATTTTTTATTTTTATAATGACATTTAATTTAAATGTTCAATTTGACAAAAAAGTTATTAAACACCAAAGTCGTTAAAATGTGCAGATTTTGCACTTTTTCGAAGTCCACATTGAATGCTTTACACATGTATTTCACGTGTGTTTTAATGATAAGATTTAGACAAATGCTTAAGTCGTTTTTATTTTCATTAAAGTGTAAGTATTGCTTACTTTAAATACTAAATTGGGTAAGATATTTTCCTCTATGCTGAAAATCAAACCTTGAAAACACTACCTTATTCATTTTAATCTAAACTTTCAAACGTCAACTATTCTGAACAACAAAACTCCTTATTTCTTGGCCAAGTTAAATTTTGCTCGACCAGAGACGTATACATACCATCTCTATCCTCAACACTCCAGGATTATACGGATTCTGGGGGTGAGAGTTTGCATTAGATGTTTGGAAATGGGCATCCTCGCTTATTATCCAGGAATTACGGTCACGTACAAATATACGCTCTCGTGATCTACGCCCCTGGAATATATCATGGCAAAATTGAAGGCAAATCCTAACCAATCGCTAGGCTGCTTGCATGTCCTTTGAAAAGTATGAAGGAGTCACGATCGATTCAAAACCTGTCATTTTTTACCGTTATGTGACCACGAAATTTGTTTGATGTATATCAAAGGGTCGAACCAGTCATCTTGTCTCATTAACAAAGTGGCGCGCAGGAAGCCTTCAGTTTTGCCATGACATATTCCAGGGGTGTAAAGATGGTAGGTGATCGTAAACCCT
Source organism: Mimachlamys varia (assembly GCA_947623455.1). Classification (NCBI taxonomy): domain Eukaryota; kingdom Metazoa; phylum Mollusca; class Bivalvia; order Pectinida; family Pectinidae; genus Mimachlamys; species Mimachlamys varia. Next base: position 24,441,192 of record OX392539.1, read on the forward strand.
GGATATCGAGGATGCCGTTGCCTAGACATCTGTATTATGTAACGCATATGTCGTAAACTTTATCTTCTCTCCAACCACGTTTTCTCGTCCAACAAACTTTAAACCACCAATCAAAAAAAGCCATATTATTATTTCATCAGTCAAGTGACATTACATCAAATGTCAAACAATGGTTATAACCTACCAAAGGTCCAAAACTATTGTAGCAGTAACAAATATTCTCAGGCCCCTGTATCTATATGTAACTATTGTTTGACGCTTAGCATTAATTATGGGAGTGGAACATGCGACCTGATGGGGTGTTCTGCAGGCGAGCATACACCGGGAGGTCTTCCTTAAATAACTTAGCTGTTGACAGAACGTTAAAAATAAAACCAAACTACTAAAATTCGAAGGTATTTAATTTCTGAAGCGTACAGTATGGTTATGATATGTATTTTAATCCGAAATTAGGTCACTGGCTGTCGCGTTGTGTTTAAACATACAAGTGTATTTGTAGTCCGGTTGAGATTTTCTAAGTCTGGTGTCCGGACTAGAGGGAACTCGGGCTCACGGTTGAGATTTTCTAAGTCTGGTGTCCGGAACAGACGGAACTCGGGCTCACACAGGAAACGTTTACTGAAGGACTTTCCGTATCACTTGCTATTTTCTAGTTTGGGTTTTATAATTACTTCCTTGTGTAAGCAGATCTGTTGTGCTGTTTAGTAGCATTTAATAGTAAATTGACATGTGCGAAAGTTTCATTATAAATACATATTCTTTTGTTTTTCAGAATGTCTTAAAAAATTAAAGAACGAAACTGAATTGTTGTTGATATGACAGCCAATTAAAAGTATACACTTATATTTATCTGATAATCAGAATCGTTCGGACTAAGGCTCCCAACACGCAATATTACGTTGGCAGTCATTATGCAAATCTGTAACAGTGTTGATAAAAAGATAGTTTTCAGCATTTGATAATTATTTTTGACCTCTTGCACTCTGAGACAAAGGGCATTTTGTGCTATCTATAGGACATAACGATAATTGTTTTAGTACAAAAATTGATCATGGCAATCATATTTATTTCCATCGTTGTGTTTGTAACATATGTAGATCATCTATGTCTGCATTATAATTTGATGATTAAAATAAAATACTTGGGATCAAAATGTGAATCTTTTTGTTTTAACAATATGCTGTCATCTTTACATCATGATGCAAGGAAGGTAACAGTTATTTAAGCTATTTGGCAATTCAACTGAGAAGTATTTGGAGTTTTGTTATTGTGATGTTTTTGGTATTTTGGGGTTCGTTTTTGTGGTAATTTTTGGTATTTTGGGGCTTGTTTTTTTGGTATTTTATTTTGCAAATTTTTGTATTTTGATGTTTGTTTTGTGGTAATTTTTTGTGTTTTGGGGATTGTTTTTTGTGGAAATTTTTGGTATTTTGGGGTTTGTTTTGTGGTAATTTTTTGTGTTTTGGGGATTGTTTTTTGTGGAAATTTTTGGTATTTTGGGGGTTGTTTTGTGGTAATTTTTGGTATTTTGGGGTTTGCTTTTGTGGTAATTTTTGGTATTTTTGGTTTTGTTTTTGTGGTAATTTTTGGTCTTTGGTGTGTTAATTGTGACGTGGACGTGTCGTCTCTTACAATCTTCCATTACAATTAATGTACCCCAGTATATGACATTCTTGACCTCAACCCGTGGCTTGAAAAAAAAGCCGGTGAAATCCAAGAGACAAAACAATAAATATAAATTTTATTTAAGGGAGCTAGCTTTGCCTGTTTAAATTATTATATTTTTGTCGGAACTCTTAAAATGTTCAGTAACCCTATTTTTCTGTCGGTATTATCAAATATCGATATCAAATAATCATCTGACAAAACATTTTACAGTATTGATTATAATCCTTCCAATTTTTCTTGCTTTTAAAAGTTATTTTCATCGTGTGCTTCCGATGCAAAATCTGGAGTAGTTCTTTTCCCATTAAATTTTAAAAGTTACATGTATACAGTATCTGCAAAATGATCCATCAATAATTTCCCCTTTATTTTAATGTGTCTATGTCTCATTCTCTTTCTATCAATTCATCAATTCTAATATACTTGGTACGAGACTCCATAATTTTCTCTCGCCCATTACAACTTCAACATTTGTCCTTATATCCATTTTCGAGTGTTGTGAAGTCATGTGACGTCGCGGTAAATTCGGAAGCGGGCGCGCAAATAGCTATAGTTAGGCGGCCCCCTCAGTAAGTTGGGATGATGAGCTGATACGTATACAGTGTAATCAGCCCGCTTAGCGAAGAATTGCCTATATTGGAAGATGATATTTATATGGTTTCAAGAAAAGGTAATAACGCAAATGCTTATGAGAAAGCTTCATTTCAGTGGTTTTATTTTTTAGTTTGGCCACAGAATTAGATGAATATCAATGCCCGTGGTTTAGCCTATTTTAGAGATATTAAGCTTAGCTTTATCAGGGACGTACAATGTATAGTCTGGCTTTATACATCCCTGTTGATTTTAGACACATTAAAATTATGTAACTTTAGCTTCTGAGAGATAGTTTATTACTTTATTGTATTAATTCACAAGTGCAGATTATTTTTTCAAAGATGAGATGACTGCAATATCCGTTACTTGGTTATGATATTAGCGGTCATTTTGATTGTAATTTTACTTTGACTATTTGACATTTTTCCGGGACGGTTATCTTTAAGGCGCAACAGTTGTCTCCCCTAGTACTAAGTAGTCGATAAATATAGTATATGCATTTTATTTAATATATTCTCAGAAATTCATTTTGGCGCAATCATAACTTAAATTATTCAATATTAATTCTATTTATTTGAGAGAAAATACATTAATAAACTAAATTCATATGCATAATCTTCTTTTAAATTATCGCTTATTTTTACCTTATTGACAATGGTGGATGGATAGCGGAAGTGGGCTGTAACTCGAAAACGTAAACTTCTACCATGAGTTGTTGACAGTTCAAGAGAAGGGTTGTGTGGAGTCCACACATCGACATGCTGTTTCAAAGAATTTTTGACCTTCTTTAATGAATATTTGTGTAAGTTAGCCGAAAACCATTGCTGTCTGTGTAAGCCATAGCTTTAGGGACATGAAATTGTCCGATTAATATTGTAGTCAACAGTTTGGCGATCGCGAGTCGCGAGTATGCGTACTCGCATGACTCGACAAACTAAGTCTAAGCAAACTTTAATGTGACATTTCCATGTAATGTAATAAAGATTCTGCTGAAGCTGATTGCTCGAAATATTTCATCTACCAACAGATTTATAGTGTTATATATATTTTTCAAAAGGACCAATCCGTATTTGCATTTTATTCTAGTAAACTTCAAAAGGGTAAATCCCCGACCTGTAAATAATCAACAAGGGGTGTCGGGAGATCTAGATGGGACACTAATAAGATTAAAAGCCAAATCGGACCCCCCCCCCCCTTTTTTTTTGGCAAAACCACTTTGAAATCAATAAATGTGTGAACAGGACATGTACAGGTACATTTTGTAGCTAAAGAAATGATGTACAGTGTAGTCTTAGATTACCTAGCCTTGCACCGTTTTATGAAGGGGGGTGGGGGTGGGGGTGGGGGTGGGGGGCAGTTGCCAGGTACTGACCGTACTGTAGGTCAGTGTTTTTTCTCCAGGTACTGTGGCTTTCCTCCACCTCCAAAACCTGGCACATCCTAATTAAATGACGTCGACCCTATCTGTTAATGGGACGTAAAACAAAATAAATAAAAAAAAATACATATGCTATTTTGTTTTCGTTTCTGCACCTGTACTTGTTTATCTCTTCCAGACACTACAGCATTAGTAATGAAGTAAGGCCTGACAGCAATTACAATGAATACAAACGGTGTTCCCATCCTTGAGAAGCCTCCTCCTCTGCCTCCCCGGCAGCGGTCCTTTGTGAGGACATCACAGCCCCCTCCAGTTGGTTGGGCCATGCCAGAAGGAAATGTCTGGGAACCAACCTCTTCTACCACGGCTGTTAACAATGGGAGATTTTCTGCCAATAACAATATGGTATCTAATTCAGTTAATGAATACAGACCTACCTCAGCACCAGCATTTACTAACTTTCAAACACCATCAGGTGCTAGTCATTATTCAGAAAAACCAAATAATGTTGCTTTGGCTGAAGCTAGAAGAGAACAGAGTTCCCTGATATCGCTGTCCCCAGATAATACTCTGAGACAAAACCAAGTTCCAAACAACATATTTAGTTCTGATCTTGAAGGAATCGATTTTACGACATTGGCTGAAAATAGTAGGGATCAAACCAATGAAGCTTCTGGCACAACCCAGTTGGACTCGCCAGAAAAGGGAAGTCCAAAGAAAAATTACCAGGATTTCAGACATGTATTTTGTGATACAGCTGGTGGAAAAGAGAAATCCAGTCTACCAAAATCAGAAACCTTCCCTCAGACTTCTGGGAATACAGGGTTACAATATGGATGGAATAGTAATTTATTTAACAATGATCCATGGAAACCTTTTGGTGCTACTGCCATAAACAATATGGCTTCAGGACAGGGACATATGGCTGGTATACAGCCAACTGGTCTTTGGGCCACCGGCCCATTTCCCCAGCAAGCATTTGGTCAGAATAGTGGCTTTGCGGCACCTGGTGCGCAATTTGGATCATCAACTTCTAATCCATTTTCCAATGTAGCGGCCAAACCACCTGTGCAATCTACATTTTCTGATACAGACTTCAACACTGTTGTGCTACCACCAACATCTACAGGCGCTCAGGGCAATTCTGTCGATCTGAGTCGGACATCTACAAATGCAAGTCATTTGCAAAATCTTTTTGAGTTGGACAATATTTCACAATGGGAGAGGGATCTTTCAGAAGGAAAGTCCAGTTCTGAAAAGTCCAGTGACCTGATGGATTTTTCACCTTCTGAGGAGATGGAGTATTTATCTCTTGATTCATTTGACCCATTGTATGAAAGGACTCGAAGGGAATCAATTACTTCTAAAGATAAAGTTCCCTCGTATCTGATTGGTGATATAAGTGCAAGGGAGGTAACCCCTGGGTTCAGACAGCCGCCTGAGGATCAGACAGAAATGAAACAGGGGGGCAGTGGTGGATCACTGTATCCAGTGGAACAGCTACAGGCAGCCAGGGTATCCGCTGACTTACAGGCAGGAGATGAGGATCTGGAGAGGTTTCTACAGTCTACAGCGACAGAGAATGAACACACGAGTCAGGTTGAACCTCCACCTCGCCCACCTCCTATCAAGGTATTTCGACTCTTCTTAACAACCATACATATATACCCTGTCTTTTGTCTTCCAGCCTGACCTCAGTCAAGTATTGTAGGATAAAGGCCTAATTCAATTGTAAAATCATGATACGGTGTTCAAAGGATTGGGGAAAAGGAAAGAATTCATTTCTTTGAAAATTAAGAGTCACAAATTTTGTCCATGGGTTCAGATTTTATTCTTTTCCTTGTTTTTTTTTTTTTTTTATTTATGTTTATAAACATGTAATTTATCATATTTCATTAAATAAAAACAGGGACCAGGTGATTGGTGTCAGCCTAGAATCTGACTAAACATATGATCTGGATATATAGGCATTTAGCCTGCGTCCAGTATTAATTTATTATAATATTATATATTATATCATCATTATTATAATCAAGTTGTCCAGTAATAATTACTTGATATATATCTTCCTATATACTACTAACATGTTCCTCAAAATAATTTCTTTTTATATTCCAGGCCACAACAAAATCACATGAAACCTTAAGGAAGCGCCTTTTTGTGGACGATGAATCACATGCATTCTATCAAATGGTAGCAGAGTAAGTTTCTGGGATAAAAAGTCGTAGCCCGAAAAATTCCTGAACGACCAATAGTCGCATGCCAGATTCAGTTTTTGTGCTTAATTAACTGTACATGTATAGAGGGTTATGTAACTTTTTATTCTGAATTTTTTGGCTATAGGATATCTGTTTGTCTCCAAATAGCAAAATTCCTACAGTAGCCAATTCCAAATTGCCATTTACATTTTATTTGTACACAGTTATGTAGTTATTAGATTAGCATAACTAAGGTTCTAATGAACTACCTGGCCCTGGTTCCATCAACGTTCCTTAACTTAAGGAAACTCCTTAACTTAAAAATCTCCATAGTAAAGCATTACAGAATTTAAGGAGAAAATCCTTAGTTAAGCAACTTTTCTTAAATTCTGTAATGCTTTCCTATAGAGAATTTTAAGTTAAGGATTTTCCTTTAATTTAAGGAAAGTTGATGAAACCGGGGCCTGTAGTGCACTTTCTGTCACAAGATCACCACGCTTCTATAAGTCAATACTGCATCTAGACAAACGAGTGTAATCCATTGTGTATATGTTAATCTGTCCATTTCAGTTTGAAGTCGGAGTACAAGTCGACAGATGAAAACTGCAACTTAGGATTTGTTGTGAGCCCCATGTGTGATAAACAGCAGCCCTCACTCTCCGTAAAAATTGTCATCTACTCTGATTTTGCTTCGGACCCAGTTGTGTTTACATGTGATGGTGAGTCTGATTATTCCATATTTGTGTGGGGGAGGTGGAGACCTCTGTATTAGTGGTGTCTCACCCTCGAAGATAGTTGAGAAATGCTTTTCTGGCAGCAACCTCATCAAACATTGCGTTAAAGTCTATTTTTAACAGTGTTATTGCTATCTGATTAAATTGAAACTAGGTTACATAACTCATACTATCTTACTGAACTGAGGAAATTTGTTTGCAGACCCTGTTTTTTTGGGGATAAAAGCTCAGATTGTTTGTGGATTTTGAGAATTTAAAAAAACATGAAAGGCGAGACATATAATTATGCGTAGTTATTATGGGTAGTAAGGTTAAAACCAGATCTTTTCTTTCCTTATATTACTTAATAGATCACTTTCAGGATTTGGTTGGTGGTGGGGTTTCTTTTTGCCTCCATCCTCTCCTGCCCCTCCCCTATAGTTGGTCCAGGAACAGCCCATGGATGATAAATTCATATTTGACATTACATTTGTAACCATTTCTTAGGAAACCGTTCCAAGGGTAAACTTTTTTCACTTAGCATATCACATCAGCAATCCATCAGATTTCAACATTGAACCGCCAGAACAATAGATTGGATAATAACATTCATGTCAGTGATGCTACTTAACTTTGTCAAACTTTTTAGCATTGATTGAACACTATACTTCCGTCAGGTACATAACAGTATGTATTCAACTGTCTTATTCTGTTTGTACAGTGCAAGCATTATCATGGAAGTCTGTTCTGTCATGAGAATCCCATTTTAGTATACATCATTTGATAAACTGGTAATTTTGCAATAATTATTGATTTTAGATCTCCTTTATAAATTATATTCACAGTCAAGTAATTGACACGCTGTTAACCTCTACAAACAAGCTTGAAATAAGACATAACATAGACCCAAACTAGAGCAACAATCTGTAATTTTACACAGGGGGAAAGAAGATGCTTAAAGGCCCAATATACGTAACTTTCGGCAAAACTTGAAGCGAAAATAAAGCCTAATAACTTATTATTTTTATAGATTTAGTTAAGATTAACCGATATCAGCAATATCCAAGATGACTACTTACGCGGTAACCGGTACGGCAGCTGTTGAAACTCGGTATTTGTAAACACGCGACCATTTCGAACCGTCTTCTACGTGCGGTTTGTTATTGAAGTGGGCCCCACCTGAATTATTTTCAATTTTTAGGATTTTTTTGTCAAGAGTTTCTTGTAAGTTACCGCTCAGGTTTACTTCGTTTTAGGCTTATTTTTGCTTGGTTATCAACTGGATTTTTTTTCAGAATTTTTCAGATAGACGAAAAATTCCCTGAAGTTACGTATATTGGGCCTTTAAGCTTAAGCCCCCTGAATGGAATAAATAACCATTCTATGTTTGTTTTTGTACTATAATGTTGTATTTTTGTCTTACAGTCCACACCGTGGTGGAACACATTGTGTGTACTGCATTGTACTATAATGTTGTATTTTTGTCTTACAGTCCACACCGTGGTGGAACACATTGTGTGTACTGCATTGTACTATAATGTTGTATTTTTATCTTACAGTCCACACCGTGGTGGAACACATTGTGTGTACAGAGCATTATACAATAATGTTGTATTTTTATCTTACAGTCCACACCGTGGTGGAACACATAGTGTGCACTGCATTGTACAACCATCTTACTGATGTCTCCCAGAGCTTTTGCTCCAAGGATTTCATTCTCAAAGTATCTGACAGATCTGAGTATCTCCTCAAGTAAGTATGGACACTAACTGGTAGATTGATTGCAAGAAAGATCTCAGTATCTTCTAATTAATTAAGTATAAATGGACACTTGCTGCTAGATTGGTTGTAAGAAAGATCTCAGTATCTTCTAATTAATTAAGTATAAATGGACACATGCTGCTATATTGAGTGTAAGAAAGATCTCAGTATCTTCTAATTAATTAAGTATATATGGACACATGCTGGTAGATTGATTGTAAGGCAGTTCTCAGTATCTTCTAATTAATTAAGTTTATATAGACACATGCTGGTAGATTGATTGTAAGAAAGATCTCAGTATCTTCTAATTAATTAAATATAATGACACATTCAGCTAGGTTGACTGTATTAAAGGTAGATCTCAGTATCTTCTAATTAATTAAATATAATGACACATGCAGCTAGGTTGACTGTATTAAAGGTAGATCTCAGTATCTTCTAATTAATTAAATATATAAGGACACTTGCTGGTAGATTGATTGTAAGAAAGATCTCAGTATCTCCTAATTAATTAAGTATATACAATGTATTGACACTTGCTGGTAGATTGATTGTAAGAAAGATCTCAGTATCTTCTAACTTATTGGTATATATGGACACTTACTGGACAGATCTACCTGCTGCTGAATTGATTGTAAGACAGATCTGAGTATCCTCTAATTAATTGGTATATGATATGGACACTTGCTGGTAGATTGGCAGACAGATCTACCTGCTGCTATATTGAATATCAGACAGGTCTCGGTATCAATTAAGTATGGACACGTGCAGATACATCAGCTGCATTAGGATGTTATAGATATTGAAATGCACAGCATCAACATAAATAGCATTCAAAGGGAAGTAATCCTCTAAGCCAAAAAATATTGATCTGGTTGCTCAGTTATCTACTTCCATAAATTGTACAAGGAAGAATACTACAAGTGGATCTCCTCTTCACAATGATACTTTTTGAAGTGGTACACTTTACCTCTTCTAAAAGCTCATGTGTTATATGTTAAGTAAATATGTCCTGTTTATTTTTATCATTCATGCATAGGTTAATTTTATGTTTGTTTCTGCAGCGACCAAGAATTGTCCAAGTATGAGTACGTCCATGAGTGTCTGAAGCTTGACAGAGATATACGGTTTACACTGATGCGACGTGAAGAAGTTTTCTTGCCCTTCCTCAGGACGGTTAGTACACTTCATAAGGACGATGATGAACAGTCATAGACTTCTGTTGAGGTCATTCCCGGTTAACTCATTATTCACCCCTGAAGACACATTTAAACTCTTCCAATGCACCATTTGGAATAGTTCATTATGAAATTCAAGGGGCAATTACGTTAAATACTTTTAAAAGGGATATTGAGAGTCTAGAAATGTTCATATTTTCCCGTCGACAATCAATGTGTCAAGTGTGCTGATGACAGGTTTAGGGTTAATTTGCTTCTTGGCCAAATTGTTTGAAGTCTTTTCAGCAAAGTTTTCCAGTAATTGTATCAGTGTCATTTACATCAGTTCAGCTCCAAAGGTCTTTTATACAGATAAAAAATACAACAGAGAATGTTAGAATAATCAATGTTAGACAATTTATGCAATTTATTACTGTGGTAAAAACTTCAGTTCATCTTTTACATAGTGATTGTTATTGATCACTTCACAAGGCCTAGGGGGCCAAGTTGGCTGAGTGGTTGTAGTGTGACATTATACATTTATTGCCCTGGTTGTAGGGAGACATGACGATTTGTTTACCCAAGGCATGTCATATTTTCCCGAGGGCGAAGCCCGAGGGAAATATGACTTGCCGCGGGTAAACTAATCGTCATGTCTCCCTACAACCAGGGCAATAAATTGTTTATTATACCGAAATACAGAATCAATGAAGACTGTACACAAATGATTCACAAACAATAAATTTATTAAATAACAATTTGTAGAAATAAAAAGTTCAATTTGAATAAATTACTCTTAGCACTGTCATCTACGCCCAGTGTCAATGTGTATCATCATTTTGCATAATTATTGATGTTAATTGTAACATTACAATTTTCTGAGAACTTGGGTACAAAACTGAAAATTCCATGATTTGTGGATCCAGCGACATTTTGATTCGTGTTGATCTGAAGTGCATTTTGCAATTTAGGAGACTCAGTTTCCATTTCTTTCACCACAATGTCAAGTGAGGCATCACCATTCATTCCTTTTGGGTCCACGGGATCTAAACCAAAATCATCATTATCAAATAAATTTGATAAATCAGCAAGTATGTTCTCTGGGAGAGTATCTGGAGCTACAGAAACTGTACTAGAAACAGGTGGCTTTGAGGTTGAAGCTGTACCCAAAACATTTGTAAATGTATCAGAAATTTGACGTTTCTGAGCATCGCTTACATGATCGATGAGAATATGATTTGAGGAATGTTTCACTTTTGTGACCACTAATTTGCATAATATGATTGCCTACCGCTGATTCCACTTGTGTCTAAAATGGTAATACTGGTAGCTCGCACCGAGTGGTTTCTATATTTCTTGGAAAGTCTTCCCATTTCGGAAATGTTCAACATCATTTCGGAGAGACTGTTCTTTCCTAAAGGAGTATTATAATACCACACGTCATTGTCAACATAGAATGTGTCTCTAGGACGCTGCCAAAGGTCATCGCGGTCAGGATTGAGCTTCCCTAGGTATTTCTCGAAGGACATGACAGGACAGTTCTTGTTACCTGAAATATTTTAGTAAAATATATGTTATTTATGTAAACATGTTAGTTAGTGAAAAGTTTTACAGTCAAAGGTAATCATGCTCATAAAGTGATAAACAAAGAGATCCTGCCTAAAGCAGGTTACATTTATAATCAAATTAAAAAAAAAAATTATAGCATTTTATTTACCTGGAAGTTCATAGATTCGCCCCTCAGTAACAGTTGCGCTGCTATTTCCTCTGTGGTTCTTGTTCAATTCGTCAGTATGCTGATAAACAAAGCGGCGACCTGTGTCATCAGCTGCGACTCTGAATGTCGATTTTGTCATGGATCGAAGGTTTTCTCTACCACGTCGGCACAAATACAACATGACCTCGAACCAACATTTCTGCTGTAAACCTACGGGAGTTTCAGTGTTGAAAACATGAGTCTCTCCACTGTATAAGCTCTTCAAATCCTGATCCGATATGGGGGGATGGTGATCGACTTTACCGAAGCCCTTACGTTTTAAATCAGTAGTAACAGCCTTAAATACCTGGTCACTCGTCTTAAAATCGGCGTCCTTTATTATGTCCATTTCCATTTTCTCCTTAGTATACCTATTGAGACTGTATCTGATGTTCTGAATCGCCGATTTCTTGAAATGCGAATGGTCAGTTTTCCTCGCTCCACAGTAGAATGCTTTCAGGGAATCGTTAAGTTGCAATGATTCGTACGATTCGAAGTCGGTGGATTTCTCACATTCTTGCAAAAAATCTCGGAAACATTTCACAGCAGACTTTGTAGCTCGTTTTGTGTTAATCGCGTCTTTGGCCTGTAGAATACTATCAATTTCCTCCGCGTCTGCCAAGTGAAATCATTTGTTGTGATCGTCTGCCATGTTGGTCACCGGAACACCTCTAGAGAGTTCCGTACCACGAACGACAACTCTCTAGAAAATCCCGCGAGGGGCTCCGCATGGGGGAGACATGAGAAACTGGACATGATGCACGCGAGGGAGACATGAAGTGTAGTCTCCTTGACACGTGACGGCTCTCGACCAATCCATGACTATGTTATATAATAGAGGTATAATAACATGCAACCACTAGCCCTCCACATCTGGGTTGCGGGTTCGAGGCTTACATTGATTTTGTTTGCCCATTTTTACAGCCAATATAAGACAAAATTTGTGCTATTTTCCCAAATTGAAGCAAAATTCAAGGATATTTTCTCAATTTATCTGAAAATCCTACTTTATTTTCCAATTCTATAAGGCAAAGGCCACTGTAAAATCTAGATAGCAAAAACACTGGCTTATGTGAGGCAGTCCTGGCCGTTGGTTGGTGGTTTCCAGCTTTCTTCCACCACTTAAACAGGGCACATCTTTAAATGATCATAGCTTTTATAGGACTTAAATAACATCAAGCCAAGTACCGTAATTTCCTGCGTATTGCCCGCGGGCTCTACGAATTTTTACATCAGAAGATGCCTAGTGTGGGCTATCTGCAGGTGCGGACTATCTGTGATTTTTTAAACCAAATTATTCAAAAATGCGGGCTATACGTTGTTAAATGTTTCCACTTTTATCAACATGTAGATCTACGCTATTTGTAAACAAAATGTATCATTGATAAGTTAATATATAGCTTTAACTATACACATAAACATAACATATTTACAAATAAACAATATTTCCATCATAATATGTTTCTGATTTCCAACATTAAAAAATAAAAAAAAAAAATCACAAAGTGACATACAAAGTACATTTGTACTCACGAGGTATACATTTGACGTATAACCCGCAGGCAGTCTGCCAGTGCAGGTTATCTGGAATTCATTTTACGAAAACCTCAAACTTGCCTTAATTTACTTCCAGCGGGTTATACTCTGGTGCGGGTAATATGCAGGAAATTACTGTGCATGTTGGTGTATGTTTTTTACTGTATTTTGGTACAGGTGGATGATGATGCCCAGAACCTTGTCTTCCCTAAAGATTACATCAAGACAGATGAGGCAGTGGTCACCAGGTACGTTTATACAGAAACATGATGTCAAATTAACAACTATGTATTTAAGCTCTAAAAAATTTACATTTTTTTTGCTCATTTTCTGAAATAGTACGAAAATGAATGAATATCTAAATTTTTTGCTTCCTGAATTCTTCACACAAATTATCAATTCAACAGAAGTAAGATGAAGTATATGTTTTTAATGAAATGACAGTATTCATTTTAGCTGTATGAAATAAGAGATATTAACTGATAAAGTTGAAATATGATATGACTACCGGAAGTTTTCATACAATATTGAAATAAAATTACCTGTCAGTGATTTTCGTGCTGAAAGCATTCCGTTGAATAACTTATGGTTGTGCTAATTACAGTTTCTTTATATTGCTTTCTACAGCAAATACTCTGTGTGTGTGTGTGTGTGTGCCCTTATTCATCATTGCGCTTATCTGTTTAAATTTGTTGATGGACTGTAATGTCAGTATGCAGAAATAATCAAGTTTACATAAGAAGAAATTTCATACATTACCATAAACAATACAAGTATTGTATCTCATTTATTTAAAATTTTTGACATTTAGGCACATTTCCTGGTGCATTTTATAGAATAACAGCTGTTCAGAAGTTGAATATAATGTAACTTGTATCTCATTTGTTTGATATTCACACAAATTTCCTGGTGCATTTTACAAAATTACAGCTGTTCAGAAGTTGAATACAATGTAACTTGAAATTTAGATGGGAAAGAAAATCCAGAAATTCCGAGATCCAAATTGATGGCCTGTCCTACACCTCATTAAAGTTGCTGTACTGTAATTTTTAATGGACATAAGAATAAGCTGTGAATGTTTGGCCAATTAAAGTATTAAACTAGCTTTATGTCAACACTTATTTAGATGAAGTGAAAACATTAATTGTATCTTAAATGCAGTAATTTGGCTTTCTTTTATTCAGAAATCAGTTAGAAATTCTATTAAACATTTTCTACACACAAGTGGAAAAATTACGGGATCATATTTTAAAGGTGAGTGGCTATGTAACTAATAAATAGATGTAATTTATTTTAACATAAATGTGCCTTATTCGATCAACTTGTAATGTGGGCTCAAGGTGCTTGTACTTGATTAGTGATTGGGTTTATTAAAAAGAAATTGTTGCTTAAATTAAATATCTAATAACTTGAGGGTGACGGTCGCTTTGGTTTACAAAGACGAGCAGGGTTTGGTTCTCTGATGGGACCAGAAAAGTTATGGGGTTTCTTGCACCACCACAAAGGTTTTCTCTGGGTAAATTAAGCCCCCCTGCATGCATTATCGTTATAAAACAAATATGAATTTAAAATGAATATTATAAGACTCTTTCACGACCAGGGATTTAAGATAGGGAAGTTCCACACGAGGGGTTTTCAAATTTGGTAAAGCCAGGGGGTGGAATTTCCCTATCTTACACCTTTGGTCATGAAAGAGTCTATTTCTCTCATATCAACTACCCAAAAACCATGCAAATATTTTTTCACTGACTACACTTTTGAAAATTTCAACTTTTTCCTTGAGCTTTTTTGACGAAAACGACAGCGAGATTAAGCATACCTAATATTTGCAAACAAAATTTGCGCAGAAAAATTAATCTTATCTTTCTGGTGTTTATGGTTAAATTTTTGGGAAAGGTTTTAATTTCATCACGCTGTCGTTTTCTCTTTCCGGTATCAGATCTACAGTTTACCGTATTCATGACGTCACATCATTGTTGAGCCATTGTGACATCATGTGATATGCTATGTAAGATAGATTTTCTTACAAAGCTTTCTTGCTTGAGCAAACTCTATCCAACATGGCGAGATATGAGAGAAAAATTCATTTTTACGAAGGTCTCTTTATCCCTAAGATTTAATCCTGTAAGCCCTGTCACGACTATTGACTCTAATATTATATAATGGAGTCATCCATAATTAAAATACAGGGTAGAGTCTACTAAATGCACATAGAGGTTAATAAAGTGGTACATCATTCGGCAGGTTTAATTGGTCGCTGTATCAATATGTAATTTTCAGTGTAGACTTTGCTGGCAATGTTTTTGTACAGTTCCATTTTGGTGGCCAAAATTTAACAAAATTAAGTTCAAGATGCCTCTTCACATACTTTGAAGTATCCAAAAACAGGTCACTGTGTTGTTTATTTTCTTATTCATTGGCAAAATGGTTAGACTTTTTTATGTATTTATTTCAATTTATCATGTCATATTTCGTTTTTACGTCCATTGACATGGAAACATCTACTATTCTAAATTAATCGTTGAAACTTTTTTTTTCAGAACGAGACAAACGAGATACGCTTCCGAACCTTACAGCAGTCCGTGAAGGCTGTATGTATGACACTGGCCAAAATAGAAACAATAGATATTACAAAAACGCTACATCGAGCGGAGGGGATCGTACAACAGTTCGTGGTGAGAGACTCGTGTACAAATACATTCTCAATTTGTTCTACTGTTATTGATACATTCTTCTATGGACAGAAAAAAACATTCAGGATTTTGTCTGATACTCTTGATAGATATACATTTCAGAATTTGTCTGATACACTTGACAGATATACATTTCAGATTTTGTCTGATACACTTGACAGATATACATTTCAGATTTTGTCTGATACACTTGACAGATATACATTTCAGATTTTGTCTAATACTATTGACAGATATATATATGTCAGATTTTGTCTAATACTATTGTCAGAAAAAAACAAGTCACATTTTATCTTATATCATTGACAGATATACATTTCAGATTTTGTCTGATACACTTGACAGATAAATATTTCAGATTTTGTCTAATACTCTTGACGGATCAACATTTCAGATTTTGTCTAATACTTTTGACAGATAAACATTTCAGATTTTGTCTTATATTATTGACAGATAAACATTTCAGATTTTGTCTAATACTATTGTCAGATATACATTTCAGATTTTGTCTTATATTATTGACAGATATATATGTCAGATTTTGTCTAATACTATTGACAGATAAACATTTAAGATTTTGTCTTATATTATTGACAGATAAACATTTCAGATTTTGTCTTATATTATTGACAGATAAACATTTCAGATTTTGTCTAATACTATTGACAGATAAACATTTCAGATTTTGTCTAATACTCTTGACAGATCAACATATCAGATTTTGTCTAATACTTTGGACAGAAAAACATTTCAGATTTTATCTAACACTACTGACAGATAAACATTTCAGATTTTGTCTAACACTATTGACAGATAAACATTTCAGATTTTGTGTTATATTATTGACAGATAAACATTTCAGATTTTGTCTAATACTCTTGACGGATCAACATTTCAGATTTTGTCTAATACTTTTGACAGATAAACATTTCAGATTTTGTCTTATATTATTGACAGATAAACATTTCAGATTTTGTCTAATACTATTGTCAGATATACATTTCAGATTTTGTCTTATATTATTGACAGATATATATGTCAGAGTTTGTCTAATACTATTGACAGATAAACATTTAAGATTTTGTCTTATATTATTGACAGATAAACATTTCAGATTTTGTCTTATATTATTGACAGATAAACATTTCAGATTTTGTCCAATACTATTGACAGATAAACATTTCAGATTTTGTCTAACACTTTTGACAGATAAACATTTCAGATTTTGTCTTATATTATTGACAGATAAACATTTCAGATTTTGTCTAATACTCTTGACGGATCAACATTTCAGATTTTGTCTAATACTTTTGACAGATAAACATTTCAGATTTTGTCTTATATTATTGACAGATAAACATTTCAGATTTTGTCTGATACTATTGTCAGATATACATTTCAGATTTTGTCTTATATTATTGACAGATATATATGTCAGAGTTTGTCTAATACTATTGACAGATAAACATTTAAGATTTTGTCTTATATTATTGACAGATAAACATTTCAGATTTTGTCTTATATTATTGACAGATAAACATTTCAGATTTTGTCTAATACTATTGACAGATCAACATATCAGATTTTGTCTAATACTTTGGACAGACAAACATTTCAGATTTTATCTAATACTATTGACAGACAAGCATATCAGATTTTGTCTATGAAAAATGGCAGATGTACATATCAGATTTTGTCTACTAAAATTGACGAATGTACATGTCAGATTTTGTCTACTAAAATTGACGGATGTACATGTCTGATTTTGTCTGCTAAAATTGATAGATGTACATGTCAGATTTTGTCTACTACTATAGACAGATATATGTGTCATTACCATGATGTCCTTTTGATGTTACAGAGTCAAGAAGCTCTACAAAACTATGACAATGAAGTGAAGATGAAGGGGTCTGACCAAGACACACAGGTAGCCATCAAGTAAGTCAACTTCCCCTTCTCTCTTATTATAACTTGTTCATTAATCAGCGTATATGACTCCTTGTGAGGAAGTCTTAGTAGGTATATATATTTACGTTCTCCGTTATTATATCTTGTTCATTAATCAGCATATATAACTCCTTGTGAGGAAGTCGTCAATGGTACAAATCTACGTAGGTATGTATATTTACGTTCTCCGTTATTATAGCTTGTTCATTTGTCTGCGTACAATACCTTCAGAGGTCATCAAGAGCATATAGGGATCTGCTCGAAGGTACAAATCTGTGTAATCTATGTTTGTACAAATCGTGCGTGTCCCAAATGCTATCCCTTCTCTACAGAGTTCATTTCTTAACTAATTGTCACGAAACTTCACACTAATGGTCAGCAAACAAAATCTCTTATACAAACTCTAGTTTCAGCATTCTGCGGTCAAAAACTAGGTCACTTGTTAGACCTACTATAAATAGAACTTTACCATCATTACTCTGCAGAATTCATTTCTTAACTGAATTTCAAGAAACTTGACCAATATGTTAACAAACACTTTGTGTACGAGTCGGTTTCATGACGGTATTTGTATCATCTGCAATGCCTTGTTGTTATATTGCTTGCAAGATCTAGAGTAGGCCTTTTTTAAAAAAAAAGTTTGAATGTGAAATCAGGGCCCGGTTGTTCAAAAGGTGATTAGCTTAATCAGTGATAAGCGCAAATTTTAATCATCTTGTAATTTTGACATGAAACCATATATTTAGTTACAAATTTGCTTATATCAAATATCTAATAGTGACAATTTACATGAAAAATTTGAAGATTTTACCTTGTATATTGACAGAATTATTAAAGTTTGAAAAATGTCGTTAAATAGTGATTAAGCTAATCATCCTTTGAACAACCAGGTCCTGAGTGCATGCACAGCCTTTGTCAAAAACTATTGAAATTATCTCCAGATTCATGAAACTGGAGAGTACCAATTCCATTTGACTTTTGATATTAAGATCTGATACCACATCTGTGTGTTGCAGCATGGCGATCCGATGCTCTCTGATAGAGGAGCTGGAGGAGGTGCTTGATCAACTTCTGGTGACGGTCAAACAGCTCATCAAAATGTACTGTCACACATTCCATACAGACTATATACTGGGCACAGCTGTACAGCCTGTCAGAGGTATGTTGTTATATGCCTATCAAAGTTGACGGGACATATTATAATATGGTGTTGTCCCTTGACCTGTCCGGCCATCCATCGTAACCTTTTGATTGTCCTGAGATCTCCTCCTACAATTTCGATACCAAACTCTTTCAAACTTGGTAGGGTTAATCATCATGACATAAAGTTGTGTATTCCTGAACTGCATTTTGATTTTGACAATATTTTCTAGAGTTATGGCCCTTTGGGGCTATATATAGAAAATGTGCTGGTTTTGTCTGCACAACTAGACAACGTACAGTTTAGAATTTTATTTCATCTATTTTGTACTTATCTTTTGACATTGCCTACTTTTAATCTTGTTACATGTCTGATAGGGTCATATGGGCATACCTTGCCTCAACTTGTGGTGCTGTTGTTATCAGTCCTCCAGTAACACTTTGAAATACATTTAACATCAACTTGAATTTCATAGTTACTCTTTACAAAAATCATGGAACAAGTCAGTATATATTGAGATGCCATACCATTATAATTATAAACAATACTATAAAGCAAATTCATGTTTTGGTGCTACATATTGGTATGTGAAACACAAGGCCTTTGGTGCTATACATTGGAATGTGAAACACAAGGCCTTTGGTGCTACACATTGGAATGTGAAACACAAGGCCATTGGTGCTACACATTGGTATGTGAAACACAAGGCCTTTGGTGCTATACATTGGTATGTGAAACACAAGGCCTTTGGTGCTACACATTGGTATGTGAAACACAAGGCCTTTGGTGCTATACATTGGTATGTGAAACACAAGGCCTTTGGTGCTACACAATGGTATGTGCAACACAAGGCCTTCGGTGCTACCCTATTGTTGTTGTGATGTTTTCAGAGACCAAGCCTGTGGTTGCATTAGAGGACAACTTTATTCTACACATCGCCACGGTCCACCGCATCCCTGTCACCTGGGCACAGAAGTAAGTCGCACCTGAAGCATGAAATTGTGGACTATTTATAAAGTACCATAATTAAGTAAAATCTACAAACTTGTGCATTATTGAATCCTCATGAAGAAAAATTGGTGTTTTTTCCCCAAAAAGCTTGATTTGAATTGAGTAAATATTCATGTAACTACTATTGTAAGTGCTCAAAGTATTTTGGGAAAATAAAGACAATGTAGAAATTTTTATCACAATAGCCATATCAAATATTTCTTTGTTTGAAATATATATATAATATCAGTAATATTTAGCAAAGTGTTGAAAAGTCTGGAAAAAATAATGAACACTTTTAAGTATATATGGTGATCTTTGTTTTGTTGTAGGTATGATGAATACAAGATAGTCTGTAGTCTTCACTACGGGAAAGAAAAAATTGACCTTGATGTGGTGACAACGTGTAAAACCATTTCTACGACTCAGCTGTGTGGGCTGGAGTGTATATTGTGGGACGAATGGTAGGTCAGAGGTCAGACCCAGCTGTGTGGGCGCTGGAGTGTATATTGTGGGACGAATGGTAGGTCAGAGGTCAGACTCAGCTGTGTGGGCTGGAGTGTATATTGTGGGACGAATGGTAGGTCAGAGGTCAGACTCCACTGTATGGACTGGAGTGTATATTGTGGGATGAATGGTAGGTCAGAGGTCAGACCCAGCTGTGTGGGCGCTGGAGTGTATATTGTGGGATGAATGGTAGGTCAGAGGTCAGACTCTGCTGTGTGGGCTGGAGTGTATATTGTGGGACGAATGGTAGGTCAGAGGTCAGACTCCACTGTATGGGCTGGAGTGTATATTGTGGGACGAATGGTAGGTCAGAGGTCAGACTCTGCTGTGTGGGCTGGAGTGTATATTGTGGGACGAATGGTAGGTCAGAGGTCAGACTCTGCTGTGTGGGCTGGAGTGTATATTGTGGGACGAATGGTAGGTCAGAGGTCAGACTCCACTGTGTGGGCTGGAGTGTATATTGTGGGACGAATGGTAGGTCAGAGGTCAGACTCCACTGTGTGGGCTGGAGTGTATATTGTGGGACGAATGGTAGGTCAGAGGTCAGACTCTGCTGTGTGGGCTGGAGTGTATATTGTGGGACGAATGGTAGGTCAGAGGTCAGACTCCACTGTGTGGGCTGGAGTGTATATTGTGGGACGAATGGTAGGTCAGAGGTCAGACTCCACTGTGTGGGCTGGAGTGTATATTGTGGGACGAATGGTAGGTCAGAGGTCAGACTCCACTGTGTGGGCTGGAGTGTATATTGTGGGACGAATGGTAGGTCAGAGGTCAGACTCTGCTGTGTGGGCTGGAGTGTATATTGTGGGACGAATGGTAGGTCAGAGGTCAGACTCCACTGTGTGGGCTGGAGTGTATATTGTGGGATGAATGGTAGGTCAGAGGTCAGACTCCGCTGTGTGGGCTGGAGTGTATATTATGGGACGAATGGTAGGTCAGAGGTCAGACTCAGCTGTTTGGGCTGGAGTGTATATTGTGGGACGAATGGTAGGTCAGAGGTCAGATTCCCCAGTGTGGGCTGGAGTGTATTTTGCAGGAAGAATGGCAGGTCAGAGGTCTGATTCCCCAGTGTGGGCTGGAGTGTATTTTGCGGGAAGAATGGCAGGTCAGAGGTCACGATGCTAGTTGAAGGTCAGAGTGTATGCTGTCTCCTACTACTGCTGGTAATACATGTAGCAGGTTGATTTATTGTCAATGCTAGTATAAAATTTCTCAGTATGCAATTGGATTCACTTATATTTCAATGTAGGTAGTACAAAGTGATAAAGGAAATCTGATAGTATTTGATTTGTAGGTATTTGACTGTTAACTGATTTACATGAGTTTTAGTAGTCTGTGTAAATAGTTAAATGATAAATTCATGCTATCCCCGACAAGCGTTTTCAAGTGATTTCAAGCATTGCCAGAATTGTTTTTACAAAGATACAGAAGTAAATAAGTGATATTAGAATAAATGTTTATAACTCATCTCTATATAAACCAAATGTCAATTTGATATTTCAAAAATTGGCTGAGTTATGATGAATTTAATGTTTATGACCGGAAGTGTGGCATATGTGTGTGACTAGAACTAAACAGATGAAGAAGTATCTTATCTCTAAAGTTATCTGATGTAGTAAAGGACATCTGTGTTCAGACTTTATCTCTAAAATTAAATTGTGAAATAATTGACATCAGCTGATATGTTGTTCATATGACTATGATACAACTATTTACCAAATTTTAGGTTAATATTTGAAAAAAGTGACTAAGAGAAATGATGAATTGATTTCCTGTATGATCAGCAGTATGGTACGCCTGTGTGAAAAGAATGCTGCCGGTTGTTCGGTGTTGTCAGACTTAATTAAATTCATTGATATAGTAAACGTCATCAAAGATACATTTTTCTCATGGCTATAATACACCTCTATATAACCAAATGTGACAAAGCTTACCAAATGAGTTGATATTTCACAAGTGCTGAAAATAATTGAGGAGTAGAAACATTATTTTCTTTTCTGTTTTTTTGTATTTTATCATCCATTCTCATTTCCAAAATTATGCCGGTTTATCTGCTTTCATAGGGTGAGTTTTGACGAGATCCCTGTCCAGGTGTTGCCGAGGGAAACCCGAGTGTGTATGACACTTTGTGGTGTCAAGGTGGTTCCCAGTAGCAACCAAAACAACACCCAGGGAACCAAAGTTTTGTCACCCCTAGGTGGAGTCACTGTCCAGCTATATAACCAGAAAGGGTGAGTAGTCTCCCCTAGGTGGGGGTCACTGTCCAGCTATATAACAAGAAAGAGTGAGTAGTCTCCCCTAGGTGGAGTCACTGTCCAGCTATATACCCAGAAAGGGTGAGTAGTCTCCCCTAGGTGGAGTCACTGTCCAGCTATATAACCAGAAAGGGTGAGTAGTCTCCCCTAGGTGGAGTCACTGTCCAGCTATATAACCAGAAAGGGTGAGTTATCTCCCCTAAATGGGGTTACTGTCCAGCTATATACCCAGAAAGGGTAAATAGTCTCCTCTTGGTGGGGTCACTTTCCAGCTATATATTCAGAAAGGGTTAGTAGTCTCCCCTAGGTGAGGGTCACTGTCCAGCTATATATTCAGAAAGGGTCAGTTGTCCTCCATAAATGGGGTCACTGTCCAGCTGTATAACCAGAAAGGGTGAGTAGTCTCCCCTGGACAAGGATTCTAAAAATGTCAGCAGTATCCATTGGTTTGCTTTGTCAGGAACATGAGTATTTTCTTCATTTATAGGGTCATTGTTAGGTTAAAGGGGAAATTTTGACCAGACAAATCCTCCCAAACCAGTGAACCAATTTCAATTAAGCTTCGCATGAATGTTATGCAGGAGGGTATTAGTTAGCCATTGACTTACAGTTTTAGTTGTTGCTGTTTATAATAAATGCTATTGATGTATGTTTGTGTATACTAGGAACCTGATAAGCGGTAACCTGTTGGTGCCTCTGAAGATGTACAGTGTGGCTGATCCTTTCATCCCCTTCTGTTCCTCTCTACAGTCTGATGCAGCACTCATACATGTATGTAAGCCAGTCTAGTCGAGTTATAGGGGTTAAATATACATCATTCTATAACACTGTGTTTACTGATCTATATTTTATGCACACACTCCCACACATTTATAATAGAGAAGGGGAGATGTAATGCTTTCCTGATCATCTGTCCAGACTTTCTATTAAGTTTCATGACTCCAGTAGAATACTCGTAATTCTAAAAGTCATCAAATTTGATATATAGATAGTTCTGAAGTAATGCTATTCATTGTTTGCTGGCCATGATAGTTGAACAATTCGGTAGTCAAGCAGACATTGAAATCATATTTCTTTTATTATCATTGAGTTTTAAAATTTGATATTTAAAAGAGAAATTTCTTTTAGATCAATCTGCCTGACTTTGGGAAACAGATTGTCTTCCCTGAAGCTTACATACGGAAAAACTGGTAAGTATTGATAAAGTGAAACATGAGTGATCACAGTGATGCTACAGTGTTTGTACCCCTTAGCGATCTTTGAGAAATTTCAGTATTGACTAGTAATTTATATCAATCAATCCCCCCAGGAAAGTAGGATAAGGTCTACTATATACATGCCAACTTAAGTAACTAAAAGTAATTAAATTCCTGGTCAATTAAGGTGTAAACCTTAATTAAGCTGTGTTATAAAGAGACTGTTTTGAAAAGCCTACTGCATGAAAAGACAATCTTTTGACTTCCCCAGGGCGGTCTCATAATTCAAAAATTAGTATAAACATTTGATAGTAGTTTGTATTAGACAATAGTCACTTGAATTAGACAATAGTCACTTGAATTAGACAATAGTAACTTGAATTATGCAACGGTGACTTGGATTAGATAATAGTAACTTGAATTATGCAACGGTGACTTGGATTAGACAATAATGACTGAGTAAGATAATAATGACTTGAATAAGACAATTAAATGATAATGACTGGAATTATACATTAATGACTTGAATAAGACATTATTGACTTGAATTAGACATTAATGACTTGAATTAGACATTATTGACTTGAATTAGACATTATTGACTTGAATTAGACATTAACGACTTGAATTAGACATTAGTGACTTGAATTAGACATTAATGACTTGAATTAGACATTAATGACTTGAATTAGACATTAGTGACTTGAATTAGCCAAGTGAATTAAGATTAGATACAGGAGGTGTTAATCTGTTATGATGCAGTAAAAGCAAACAAGATTAAAAAAAAGTCATAATTATCTGAAGAAATATTTCATGTCTTCGTTGATTTCAGTGAGAAGAAATCGTTCTCAGCACTGTTACCAGAGATACAGAAGATAGTGAGAGACACTATGGAAAAAGACTGTGTGTCCTCGTGAGTATACTGTAAAACTGGAAAAAATTCAACAATGGAAGGGTGAATTTAAGACTGGGCAAATATTTTTCCAAACATAGGCTTGCATCTATTATTACATGTATATATAATTATACTCCCTACTTAGGTAATGGGGTACCGTAATTTCCTGATTTTTTACACCAGAAGATGCCTAGTGCGGGCTATCTACCTGTGCGGGCTATCTGTATATTTTAAAAGCAATTTATAAAATAATGCGTGTTATACATTGTGAAATGTTTCCACTTTATCAACATGTCGATCTATGATATTTGTAAATAAAATATATCATTGATAATTTGATAACGAGCTTTAGTTATACACATAAACATATATATTTCCAAATAAACACAATATTTCCATCATATGTCTCTGATTTCCAGCATTCAAAATAATTAATCACATAGTCACATACAAACTACACTAAATAATCACCAGGTATACATTCGACGTATAACGCGCGGGCAATCTGCCAGTGCGGGTTATCTGGAATTTTTTTTACAAAAACCTCCAAAATGCCTTAATTTACTTCGCGCTGGCTATACCCTGGTGCGGGTTATACGCAGGAAATGACGTTATATAGAAATCACTTTGTCTGTGTGTGTGTCAGTCCAGACATTGTGTACAAGATATCTCATGAACCCCTGGTCTGATTTGCTTCAAATGCACACCATAGCATCACACGGTGAAGGTCTTAACCTGATTAGATTTCGGTGGTTATCGGTCAACCTTAAATGTCAAAGGTCGCCATTGACCACTTTGTGAATAAAAAGCTTGTGTACAAGATATCTCATGGGAGGGCGAAATAAAGACAGTGTTTTGCAGGATAAGTTTCCTCAGTTTGATGAACAAAGACAAATCATTGTAGAAAAATTATAAATCTGATAAAGTAACCAACCATTTACTTGAGAATTCAGATTAGTAGCATATGATTATATAAATACATGTACAGGTTCTGCTAATGAAGTTCTTTGAAAGAGTCTGTCATTTGAATTATTCAATGTAGTTTTGTCTAGTTTTACAGTAAAAACAATGCTGCTCTACCAAGGAAAATGGTACTTTATATGAACAAAATCAAGAAAAAATTGAGGAATATCTTCCTAATGTCAATTTATAAAATTTGGATACTGAAACCTGTGGTATTCAATTAACTGATCATTATCGTCTGATATTATTGTAATAAATTATATCATAATATTAAGTGAAGAATTTGATGATGTTGTGAACTATGATAACAAATCACCTCCTGCTTGAAAGTTAAAACAAATAATTTTATTAGGATTCATCTGTGTTGGACATTCTGATATATAATTATTCATTTCCATTGCTCATATTATCATATTTCTAGATCAGCGAGTAAACCTTAACTGTATATAAATCTTTATTAACAGTTGTCAGGCAGATGAACTTGAGATACTGTGGCGCTACCGCAACTATCTACATGATTTCCCAGATGCGTTGCCATGGATACTACAGGGTGTGATACGCTGGGATTGGGCGAGCCTTTCCGATGTTTACTCCTTACTGCAGAGTTGGGGTGGTATTGATCCTATGCAGGCCCTGGAGCTTCTTCTACCACAGTAAGTAAAGCGTCATGTCTACAGCTTCTCCTACCACAGTAAGTAAAGCGTCATGTCTACAGCTTCTACTACCACAGTAAGTATAGTGTCATGTCTACAGCTTCTACTACCACAGTACGTATAGCGTCATGTTTACAGCTTCTCCTACCACAGTAAGTCTAACGTCATGTCTACAGCTTCTCCTACCACAGTAAGTATAGCGTCTTGTCTACAGCTTCTCCTACCACAGTAAGTATAGCGTCATGTCTACAGCTTCTCCTACCACAGTAAGTATAGCGTCGTGTCTACAGCTTCTCCTACCACAGTAAGTATAGCATCATGTCTGCAGCTTCTCCTACCATAGTAAGTATAGCATCATGTCTACAGCTTCTCCTACCACAGTAAGTAAAACGTCATCTCTACAGCTTCTCCTACCACAGTAAGTATAGCATCATGTCTACAGCTTCTCCTACCACAGTAAGTATAGCATCATGTCTACAGCCTCTCCTACCACAGTAAGTATAACGTCATCTCTACAGCTTCTCCTACCACAGTAAGTATAACGTCACCTCTACAGCTTCTCCTACCACAGTAAGTATAACGTCATCTCTACAGCTTCTCCTACCACAGTAAGTATAACGTCATCTCTACAGCTTCTCCTACCACAGTAAGTATAACGTCATCTCTACAGCTTCTCCTACCACAGTAAGTATAGCGTCATGTCTACAGCTTCTCCTACCACAGTAAGTATAACGTCATCTCTACAGCTTCTCCTACCACAGTAAGTATAACGTCACCTCTACAGCTTCTCCTACCACAGTAAGTATAACGTCATGTCTACAGCTTCTCCTACCACAGTAAGTATAACGTCATGTCTACAGCTTCTCCTACCACAGTAAGTATAGCATCATGTCTACAGCTTCTCCTACCACAGTAAGTATAGCATCATGTCTACAGCTTCTCCTACCACAGTAAGTATAGAGTCATGTCTACAGCTTCTCCTACCACAGTGAGTCTAACATCATCTCTATAGCTTCTCCTACCACAGTAAGTATAGCATCATGTCTACAGTTTCTCCTACCACAGTAAGTCTTAACGTCATGTATACAGCCTCTCCTACCACAGTAAGTATAGTGTCATGTCTACAGCTTCTCCTACCACAGTAAATCTAGCATCATGTCTACAGCTTCTCCTTCCACAGTAAGTATAGCATCATGTCTACAGCTTCTCCTACCACAGTAAGTATAGCGTCGTGTCTACAGCTTCTCCTACCACAGTAAGTATAGTGTCATGTGTACAGCTTCTCCTACCACAGTAAGTATAGCATCATGTCTACAGCTTCTCCTACCACAGTAAGTATAGCGTCATGTCTACAGCTTCTCCTACCACAGTAAGTATAGCGTCATGTCTACAGCTTCTCCTACCACAGTAAGTATAGCTACATGTACAGCTTCTCCTACCACAGTAAGTACAGCATCATGTCTACAGCCTCTCCTACCACAGTAAGTATAGCATCATGTCTACAGCCTCTCCTACCACAGTAAGTAAAACGTCATCTCTACAGCTTCTCCTACCACAGTAAGTATAACGTCATCTCTACAGCTTCTCCTACCACAGTAAGTATAACGTCATCTCTACAGCTTCTCCTACCACAGTAAGTATAACGTCATGTCTACAGCTTCTCCTACCACAGTAAGTATAACGTCATCTCTACAGCTTCTCCTACCACAGTAAGTATAGCATCATGTCTACAGCTTCTCCTACCACAGTAAGTATAGCGTCATGTCTACAGCTTCTCCTACCACAGTAAGTATAGCATCATCTCTACAGCCTCTCCTACCACAGTAAGTATAGCATCATGTCTACAGCCTCTCCTACCACAGTAAGTATAACGTCATCTCTACAGCTTCTCCTACCACAGTAAGTATAACGTCACCTCTACAGCTTCTCCTACCACAGTAAGTATAACGTCATGTCTACAGCTTCTCCTACCACAGTAAGTATAACGTCATCTCTACAGCTTCTCCTACCACAGTAAGTATAACGTCATCTCTACAGCTTCTCCTACCACAGTAAGTATAGCGTCATGTCTACAGCTTCTCCTACCACAGTAAGTATACAGCTTCTTAAGATCACAGTTAGTATTGTCATGTCTACATGTACAGCTTCAGTTTGACAGTGCTTTTCTCATGTAATACAAAATGATACAAACAATGGTATTATAATTGTATGGAAATGACTTAATTCAGCTATTATAAGCTTTGTTTAAAAGAAGCTGTCTGGATACACAAGAGCAGGCTTGTTTTAAACCCAAGATTATAGGGTTCATGGGCTCTCAAACATCTATGACAAATTATTAAACAAAGTGTAGCTGAATCAAGTCATTACATTACAATTATAATGCTATTGTACTTACACTTTACAGCAGAAAAACTTGTCTCGCATTTTAAATATGCTATGAATTATTTGTTGTATATTAATGTTTTCATATTTCAGATATCCTGATATCACAGTGAGAAAGTTTGCTGTTGACTGCCTGAAGAAAATGGCAACAGATGATCTGATAGAGTTTATACCCCAGCTTATCCAGGTAGGACCATACACCTGTAGGAACAGGAATCATAACATATTCAGTGAAATTTACCGAACTATTAATTTAAAGTAAAAACAATTGACCTTCAATTGATTGGCTAAACATTTATTTTCTTGTGTTTTCTTTCTACAGGCCCTAAAATACGAGAGTTACCATGCCTCCGACCTGTCAAGACTTCTCCTCGAGCAGTCCTGCAAAAGTATCAGATTCGCTCACAAGTTCTTCTGGTAAAGTGTGTTTTTATGTAATATTGTTAGTCCCCTACCCTAAACAGGATGGGGGTAGTTTTTCCTCTCCGTATGTGTGTATGTATTACCATCTAAATCTGTCAGTTGTTACTTCATTCCTTATTAAGGGATTTTGATCAAACTTAATAGTTACATAGGACCATAACATCTCAGGACAAATTCAGAATTTACCATGATTACCTAGATACCAATGTATCCAGTTGAGCGATACAGGCCCTCTGGGCCTCTTGTTAGGGTTGTTGAGTCAGGGTTAGGGTTACTATAACAGTTACTATTTTGAAAAAATCATTGTCAGTGCTATGGCCTCTTCTTTGAGGACAATGATATCTCAGATGCGTTAGAGTGTCAGGGTTTAAGGGTAAAGGTCACCGTTACTATTTTTAGAAAACCCTTGTTCAGTAATATACTAATAAACACTGTATATACTAAATAGGTATGCTTAAATTTCTGTTTTATTCATTCATTCATTTATCAATTAAATTTAAAAAAGAAAACACCAACACAAAGGAAATTATTTCTTCTTTTTTTTTTGTTCTTGCTGAAATTAAGAAAAGATGACAGAAATCAACATAATTGGCATTTTAATGGGCCACCCACTGCTTGACCACAGGTCAGTGTAGCTGGTCAATATCAGCCTGGGGCACATGGCCCTAGCCAGCCTCAGGGGGTGCTGGGGCACTCCCCAGTAAACAGTGCTGGGGCTCAAAGAGTTAACTGAGAAAATAATTACTTTGTAATATTTTACATGTAACATCAAAGTGAAGTCAAAAATATAAGAATATCCTTATTGGTGTTTCCTGTATGTAAATAGTCTATCTTTAGTCTGTTCTATTTAAATGATATAAACTTTCTTATAACATTGTCACCTTGATGCTTTTTATAGGTTACTGAAAGGAGCAGCCCAAGACAGTACTTACAAACATCGATATGAACTGATGTTTGTTGCGCTGGTGAGTGTGGCTGGTGACGCCCTCTACCAGGAGTTCAGGAAACAGGAGGAGCTTGTAAAAATCCTCACCAACGCTGCCGAGAAAGTTCAGGTGGCCAAAGAGAAGGATGTAAGTATTACATAGATATTATTGTCTTGATATTAACTTGGTACAGTGCATTCCGCATTATATCATGTTGCATTTGTCTGACAAAAACATGACATTAACAGGAATGTGACATTAAGAGAAACCTTTTTTTTTTTTACTAAATCTAAGTGCATTTTCAACCTCCATAACTAAAAGTAGGCTATTCAATATACATATGAAGATGTTTCAATCTATTGATAACACTATTTCAGATGCAACTTGTACAAAATATTGCATAGAAAATAAAAAAGATAATCAAAAAAATGATTTTTAATTATCTTTTTATTTTCTATGCAATATTTTGTACAAGTTGCATCAAAATCAATGGGAATGACATCATTTTCTGGATATTTTATGTGATTTATTAAAAAGAAAACATGATATTGGGAGGAATTCACCTCAAAATACATGATATTAACCAAATAAAATTACATAGATTATATAGAGGAAAAAATTGTGCTTTGGGAAAACATGATATAAAGAGGAATGTGATATTAACAGGGGTGATATTAAGTGGAGTCCACTGTATATTATCTGGAGACTGAGTGCAGTCCAGTATATTATAAAAATAACAATCAAACCTTGTATCTCGAAGTCAATGGGACTGGAGAAACTTTGAATTATCAGAGTAATGAGAATCAAACTTTGTTATCTCAAAGTTAGCGGGACTGGAGAAAACTTCGAGTTATCAGAGTAATAACAATCAAACCTTGTTATCTCAAATTAGCAGGACTGGAGAAAACTTCGAGTTATCAGAGTAATAACAACCGAACCGTTGTTATCTCAAAGTTAGCGGGACTGGAGAAAACTTCGAGTTGTCAGAGTAATAAGAATCGAACCTTGTTGTCTCGAAGTAAGCGGGACTGGAGAAAACTTAAGAGTTATCAGAGAATTCAAGTTACAGTAAATGATTGATAAGTGTGAAATGTTGCCTGAACCGATGAATTACTTCGAATTAAATGAGGTCTTCAAGATATACAATCTTGAGATAACGAGATCACACTGTAGTTACATATATGGTACTGGTCTCTGTATCTTCACATAAAACACTCACTGGTTGTATAACAAAATTCTTTGCATGATCATACTTTCAAACCCGAAGAAAATGTTTCGAAACAGCTCTCATAGGAAAAGTTAACAGAAACTTAAAAAAAAAAAAAATTTAATACAGTGGACTCCACTTAATATCACTCCTGTTAATATCACATTCCTCTTTATATCATGTTTTTCCCATGCACCATTTTTCTCTCTATATAATCTATGTAGTTTTATTTGGTTAATATCATGTATTTTGAGGTGAATTCCTCTTAATATCATGTTTTCTTAACCAATTACATAAAATATCCAGAAAATGATGTAATTTCCATTGATTTCAGATACAACTTGTACAAAATGTTGCGTAGAAAATAACAAATATCCCCCAAAATGATTTTTAATTGAAATGATGTTATCTTTTTATTGAAACATCTTCATATGTACATTAAATAGCTTTCTTTTAGTTATAGAGATTGGAAATGCACTAGATTTAGTGAAAAAACATTTTTCTCTTAATGTCACATTCCTGTTAATATCATGTTTTTGTCTGACAAATGCAACATGATATAAAGAGGAGTGCACTGTAGTACAGTCAGACTTATTTGCTGTAAATTGTTGACTTAAACACAAATAATTTCAAAGAAATGTTTGAACGTTAAAAGATGTTTTATGCGTGTGTTGTTTGTTGACAGGGGACATTGAAGAGAGAGCTTCAGGCCTTGTTTGAGTTGTTTGAGGATAGGGGCAGCATTTTATTGCCTTACAATCCAGGCCTGGCTGTATCAGGCGTCGACCTCAAGGTACTGAGAGCTTACATCTTATCAGCTTAAACTTAAATCTAACACCAAGTCATTGAGTCAGAGCCCATTGAAAATTGTTTCATTCACAGTCAATATAGTCATAACTCAACCCCAAACCCCATCCCAGCAAAGCTAGAGAGGTGTGTATCGTTCTGAATGGTCAATATAAAACAGACATATTGCAAGTTCTTGTATAATATGAATATATAACATTTTGTGTAGTTGAACTATAGTGAAGATATGTAGGCCACACAAGTGTGCACTTGATATGAAAAAAGATGCTAAATGCTAAAAAAAAACCCTGATACACAGTATCTTGCCCAAAGATACAACACAAGTGCCTTGGCCGGGACTTGAACTGGCAACCGTTCGATCACGAGCCCGGCGTCCTTCCATTAGGCCACCGTTCCTCCGATTATATTATATCGTATATTCAGGGTTATTTATATTGTTGCCTGACAGGCACTGTATCACTTCAGTATGGTTAACTAACTATGTATTAGATATATCTGACCAAAACTCTATGAGATGACCCATAACACACATAATGAACTTGGAAGGATGTTAGTTGTTGGAGAATTTCTCCTATTGAAGATGTACTGTAAACCAACTTATTTTTGTGTGCAATTAATTTTCGCATATTTAGTGGTTGATTAAAACTCGCAATAAATGAATCGCCTCGAAATATTTTCAATCAGAGGTATACCAACTGTAGGAGTACTGTACTGTACTGTACATAGGATTTATGACCTTTTTATCACGAAATTAAATCAACGCGAAATAGTCATTTCATGTGAAAAATGCGAAATTAATTCTTTGGGAAAATAGGTTGTTTTACATTATCTCATTTGATATTTGACTAAATGGTTGATGTTTGATATTTCCATACTTCACTAATTATAATCTACATACCAAAGATTTTTACCTGCGGAAGTTCCATTGGTTTAGTAATGTCTGCGTGTTATGTTACAGTCATGTTCCTACTTCACCTCCAATGCCCTACCTCTCAAGCTGGTGTTCAAGAGTACCAACATCAAGGCAGAGCCGATATACGCTATGTTTAAGGTGGGTTTCCTCGCAATAATGTGAAGGCAGAGCCGATATACGCCATGTTTAAGGTGGGTTTATTCAATAGTGTGTGTTTAGAGCCAACATTTGCCATGTTTAAGGTGGGTTTCCTCTCAATATTGTGCTATGTACTATAGAAGTAGTGAAACATTTGCTGTAGTATATAGTTTTGGTTGTGCAAGTACATACTATAGTCAATTTTGAATTAGATATTCCTTAAGCTAAGTACCAAATTCAAGCCATCAAGATTGATTGATATAGGATAATAACTTGTTTCATAGTTTAAATTAAAATTAGTTTTCAAAACTATAATTTAAAGGAGCGGAGTCAAAATCCTTTACTTGTAGTTTGTAATCAGGAAAGATCTTCACATTAGTATCATGGAACTCATTGAATTTTTCATTTTGAAATAGGTAAGATTTGGTGTTCAATTGTAACAGAGCCACAGAAATCACATTCTTTAAAGCGTTTGTGTAGATGTACCGATGGTAGTTTTAATTTTTACCTGGCAGGTTGGAGATGACCTCAGACAGGACATGCTGACCATGCAGATGGTCAAGATTATGGACAGACTGTGGCTTAGGGCTGGACTTGACCTCAAAATGATTACATTTGCTTGTCTGGCCACAGGACCTAAAAGAGGTAAATGTTGGATGTAATTCTGGATAGTACAGACCAGCTTTGTGAAAATTAAGACAGTCACTATTTTTTGAAAGTTCTATAATTTTAAAATGTTGTCCTCAAAATGTTTGTAAGTAGTAACAGATGTCCTTTTTCTGTTACAGGTGTAATAGAGCTTGTCATGGAGTCTGACACGCTTCGTAGGATACAGGTGTCGTACGGTGTGATCGGTTCGTTCAAGGATCGGCCAATCAAGGAGTGGCTTCAGAAACACAACCCTACAGAACTTGAATACCAGAAGGTAGGTCACTACAAGCTCTGAAAATAAGGAGTGGCTTCAGAAACACAACCCTACAGAACTTGAATACCAGAAGGTAGAGTATCAGAACACTATAAGCTGTTGATCAAGACAGCTCAATTTATATTAGCAGTTTTTGTGCTGAAAGCATTCCGCTAATATATTATTTGTTCTCAAACTTCTTCAGAATACAATACATCCTGAATTTGACCATAAATCTAGATGTAGGTTCTCTCCATACAGTACAGTCATCTGGTCAGTCCATAGTGACCAATCACTTGCTAACTTGGCACTGTACATTATGTTGATCTGTATCTGCTATCTTTACGAGTTCCTGTTCCGGCTACCGTACATTATGTTGATCTGTACCTGCTATCTTCACTAGTTCCTGTGCTGGCTACTGTACATTATGTTGATCTGTTATAGGCCGTGGAGAACTTCACTAGTTCCTGTGCTGGCTACTGTACATTATGTTGATCTGTTATAGGCTGTGAAGAACTTCACTAGTTCCTGTGCTGGCTACTGTACATTATGTTGATCTGTTATAGGCCGTGGAGAACTTCACTAGTTCCTGTGCTGGCTACTGTACATTATGTTGATCTGTTATAGGCCGTGGGGAACTTCACTAGTTCCTGTGCTGGCTACCGTACATTATGTTGATCTGTTATAGGCTGTGGAGAACTTCACTAGTTCCTGTGCTGGCTGCTGTACATTATGTTGATCTGTTATAGGCCGTGGAGAACTTCACTAGTTCCTGTGCTGTACATTATGATGATCTGCTATAGGCTGTGGAGAACTTCACTAGTTCCTGTGCTGGCTGCTGTACATTATGTTGATCTGTTATAGGCCGTGGAGAACTTCACTAGTTCCTGTGCTGGCTACTGTACATTATGTTGATCTGTTATAGGCCGTGGAGAACTTCACTAGTTCCTGTGCTGGCTACTGTACGTTATGTTGATCTGTTATAGGCCGTGGAGAACTTCACTAGTTCCTGTGCTGGCTACTGTACATTATATTGATCTGTTATAGGCCGTGGAGAACTTCACTAGTTCCTGTGCTGGCTACCGTACATTATGTTGATCTGTTATAGGCCGTGGAGAACTTCACTAGTTCCTGTGCTGGCTGCTGTACATTATGTTGATCTGTTATAGGCCGTGGAGAACTTCACTAGTTCCTGTGCTGGCTACTGTACATTATTTTGATCTGTTATAGGCCGTGGAGAACTTCACTAGTTCCTGTGCTGGCTACTATACATTATGTTGATCTGTTATAGGCCGTGGAGAACTTCACTAGTTCCTGTGCTGGCTACCGTACATTATGTTGATCTGTTATAGGCCGTGGAGAACTTCACTAGTTCCTGTGCTGGCTACTGTACGTTATATTGATCTGTTATAGGCCGTGGAGAACTTCACTAGTTCCTGTGCTGACTACCGTACGTTATGTTGATCTGTTATAGGCCGTAGAGAACTTCACTAGTTCCTGTGCTGGCTACCGTACATTATGTTGATCTGTTATAGGCCGTAGAGAACTTCACTAGTTCCTGTGCTGGCTACTGTACATTATGTTGATCTGTTATAGGCCGCGGAGAACTTCACTAGTTCCTGTGCTGGCTACTATACATTATGTTGATCTGTTATAGGCCGTGGATAACTTCACTAGTTCCTGTGCTGGCTACTGTACGTTATGTTGATCTGTTATAGGCTGTAGAGAACTTCACTAGTTCCTGTGCTGGCTACTGTACATTATGTTGATATGTTATAGGCCGTGGAGAACTTCACTAGTTCCTGTGCTGGCTACTGTACATTATGTTGATCTGTTATAGGCCGTGGAGAACCTCACTAGTTCCTGTGCCGGTTACTGTACATTTAATGTTGATCTGTTATAGGCCGTGGAGAACTTCACTAGTTCCTGTGCTGGCTACTGTACATTATGTTGATCTGTTATAGGCTGTAGAGAACTTCACTAGTTCCTGTGCCGGTTACTGTACATTTAATGTTGATCTGTTATAGGCTGTGGAGAACTTCACTAGTTCCTGTGCTGGTTACTGTGTGGCCACCTATGTCCTGGGGATCTGTGACCGCCACAATGACAACATCATGCTCAAACAGTCAGGACATATGTTCCATATAGATTTTAACAAGTTTCTGGGAGATTCGCAGATGTTTGGAAACATCAAAAGGTAATGCATCTTGGGGCATGTTTTGCTTGTACAATGTTTTTAATTGTTGTGCAGTATAAGCAGAGATCTCCTTCATTCCACATATCCAATGATGGAGAAAGTGCATGAAAAACATCTAAAACTGCATTACTCAATTTGTTTTCTCTTTTTTATGTATCAAAACAACTTCAAAAAGTATTCATTTGATCCAAACACCCCTGTTATGGTCATTACACACCCCCTACATTAATTAGGATTTCATTCGACCACAGGATGTAGATTTTGAGTTTGTGTGAGATTGGACTTAAATGAGGGAGATTTCTAGGGAGATCGGTAAATTATGGTTAAAATGAGGGAGTCTCCCTCGTAATGAGGGAGGGTTAACGGGTATGTAAAAGTCGCGTATAAGATAAACAGAATATTGCTTATCAAGTAATGCTAGAGACTAGGACTCCGTACAATGGATCATATTTCTTATAAAATCAAAAATATAATACCATATGAATTCAACAGTCTGTTCATAAGGCCAAACAAAATATGGTTGGTTTCCTGTAAATTTTATAGCACATAGTATCATACTGTAGATAACATTGTTTATTCAGTAAACATGAAGGCAGATCAATTAATGTTTTGTGTGAATGATATATCATATGTTTGGTGCTATTTATCTAAATATATTTACACCTCTTCCTTTTTGTGCTTAGTAAACTCTGATTGCGAATATATTAGCGTATAAGCAGTGAAAAAAGGCTCGGCGGATTGGTATTTGTTCAAATATTGCGTCATTCACGCTTCAGAAAAATAAGTATTCGCTGTCGGCCATTGTTTGGTTCATACAAGATTTGAAACATGGAACATATATGGAATCAATTTCCTGTGATTTAACAATAAATAGTTTCTACTAAAGCAAACTTTTTATTCGTAATGATGCGCATTCGAAACTTTTTGACGGTAATGTAAAAATGGCGACGCCCTGCAGTTGTGACGCCTGACATCGGACCGCATCACAACCAGATCACTGTGTCAATGCGTGTACATAACTACCGTTATAAATAAAGTTATAAATTTGACATGCTAGAAATATTACTTAATACCAAATTTACATATGATGTAATGAAGAAAAATAGTGTTGTTCACTGTGTATTTTCTAAATTTACCAATATATTGATGAAATCCAATGGGACTATATTATCTTAGCAACCACGGCCATCGTAGTTACCATCTTAGCAACCCGCTTCGAATGTTTTTTCTTCGTATAGCACTTGAAAATTAATAATGGTGTAAATATAAGGATTGTACCTCATTTTGACTGCGTATACGGTAGTATGCCAACAGTTTGCAACGAACATATTCACTATGGAGCGCTAACGCGCACCAAAGAATATGTTCGTTGCCAACTGCGGGCAAACTACCGTATAAGCAGTCAAAATGATGTACAATCCTTATATAAATAGGGGTAATCAGGGGATTTTCTTCATAGGGAAAAAAATGTCTTCCCTATCTACCTATGCTATGGAGCCGAAACAGGAAACAAACTCATATTTATTTTGGCGTAACTACAAAAAACTGAATTTGATAGTGACCTAAATATAGTAACCATATACCCTGGTATCTGTTTATAATATGTACCAATCTGAAGCCTAGCGGATCTAGAGCTTGCTGTCAGTAAATTGATTACAAGATGGTACATATTGCTGCTTATGGGATACAGTTTTGAAGAACCTTAAATCTCCTATATAAAATTTCACTGTATCACAGTTATCTTTGGACTTTACAGAGAATGTGTGCCTATATAAAATGACACTGTATAACAGTTATCTTTGGACTTTACAGAGACCCCGTACCTATATAAAATGACACTGTATAACAGTTATCTTTGGACTGTACAGAGACCCTGTGCCTATATAAAATGATACTGTATAACAGTTATCTTTGGACTTACAGAGACTGTGTACCTATATAAAATGACACTATATCACAATTATCTTTGGACTGTACAGAGACCGTGTGCCATTCGTCTTGACCTCTGACATGGCCTTCGTGATAAACAACGGTGAGAAGAGAAGTGACCGCTTCCAGAACTTCATTGACCAGTGCTGCCAAGCCTTCAACATATTAAGGAAAAACGCAAACCTTTTCCTGAACCTGTTTGCCCTGGTAAGTCATCAGACCTGTCGTAAACAGAGGAGAAATCCTTTAGCCTATCTCCTCTATCATTATAAGGAGTTTATATGTAATGTACAGGATTTTTATTGCTGACAAACATATTTTGTGAAAGGCTCTCCATGATAAACTTTTGGAGATTGCTGGGCTGGCCCACTTTTTCAATTATCCCACCACCTATTAAATCGTAAAAGTTTTTTGATATAAGGAATGTTAGGCAGATCAGGTTTTAACCAAATCAACCACAAAATACTAATACAGGTGCCTCCCATCTAGATCTCCCCATATAGTTCATTATGGAATAGCCTGAATCTGTCAATTAGTGTAATATCTTCAGGAGTTAATTTGTCCACACTGAGAATGTTAAGTATATTTTTGTGTAAATTGATCTTACATCATCAGTAGCTTTAACTACCTAGAATATATTGGAGAGAGTATTCAGTAGTTTGTGTTAAGTTAATGACTATTTAATGCTAAAAGTCTGACAGTGATATATTGTTACATCTTATAACCAGGTACAAACATCTGTCAAATATAGATCACTGTGACCTATATTACCTACTATGGTCAATATTTTCTGCTTCACTGACTTCTATTACACTTTGCTCTAGTTTTATCAAACCTGGAAAAGAGTCTTTTGTATGTTTTATATACTTTTCTATTTCGCGTATGTATGTGTTATCATCTTGTTTCAAATATAAATTATTTTTCTTATTGTATGCTCCATTATATGGGGATGCTAGTTTAGAATACCTGTGTTATTGGTGTGTAATGTTGTATTTTAGATGACGAGAGCAGGGATACCGGGAGTCAGTGACAATTCGGCCCTTTATATCCAGAAAGCTCTTCTACCCAAACTCACCGATGCTCAGGCTTCAGCTATATTTACAAGGTAAACTTGTCAATAACAATTTGATAAAACAGACTTTGGTTTGGTTTATTTTGATTTACGTCCTTTTAACAGCCAGGGTCATTTAAGGACCTGCCAGGTTTTGGAGGTGGAGGAAAGCCGTAGTACCTGAAGAAAAACCACCTACCTACGGTCAGTACCTGGCAACTACCTCACGTGGGATTCGAACTCACAATCCAGAGGTGGAGGCCGGCTAGTGGTAGAATGTCGGAACACCTTAACCACTCGGCCAACGCGGCCCCTTTGATAAAAGGGGCACTTATATAAATGAGTCACCTATACTACATTATAAACCTGAACTATAACGGCTTAACATATTGGCACAAGAGTTTAAATTATATGTTTACCTCAACTATATCTGAGTAGCGTTTTTGCACATGATTTTATTGCTATTATGTTTGTTGTAGTGGTTTACACCCAATGCAACTGTGTATTTATGTTATCCACAAGATAAAGAGAAGAAAATTAAATTTATATATATATCATCCTTACAGTATTTGTACTAGAATGCAGTTATTGGGAAGTGCTTCAAGGTTTGAGATGCATCCAATAATTAAGCCTAGTGAGAAAAGTATTCAAACACAAGCAAAAATATTAAACGGTTGTTTAGATATTTTCAAATTTTGTTTAATGTACAAATATTCAAGATATACTGTTTTCCTGTTTGGAAAATACTTTCTACTTCTTCATCATAAATGAACGCATGTTTAATGAAACTTGATTTCTGTATTCTTTAATTGAATATAATTTGATATGAGAACTGAATGTATATCTATGTTTCTTTGATAGGATGATCGAGGACAGTTTAAAGTCTGTGTTTACACCTATCAACTTCTTCATCCACAACCTGGCCCAGCTCAAGTTCTCTAGTCACCAGGAGGGGGCATTGTTGTCCTTTGTACCAAAGACCTACAGGTAAGTGATCAACCTACTGTAACAGAGTTTACAATTAAAATGATATTCTGTAGTGATGGCAGGTTTTTTCCTTTGAAAATTGAGAGAGAAAAATGTGGCTGGGTTTTTCCTTTGAAAATTGAGACAGAAAAATGTTATGTTGGTGGGTATTTTCCTTTGAAAAATTGTCAAAAAGAATGTTTATGTCCTGGCCATTTTATGGTCGGGCCATATACTCCTTGGCTTATTTCTATTGAATATGATTTTGCCGTCTGTTACACGGCACCTGTCAAAATGTATCTCGCTGTGTTAAACCTCTAACATTGTTGGAGTAGGCCAGGCTATATACCTACATTGTACATTAGTTCCTTGCCAGTCCTGCTGTGTCCCATTGTGAGACATGACTCTGTGCTAACTTACATTTATGCACATCAATGTACACTCACATATGTAAATGAAATCTGATTTGTCCAACTTTATATCTTTATAATTAATTTTCCATTGATTGTATGCAGAATGCGACTTTCTGATTGGTTGAGATTTTTCTTTTCATACCTCTATGAAAAAAAAATCCGAAAATGGCGGGAAAATGTGACGTCACAATATGGCTATTGACGTTGCGTATTGACTTGTATAAAAAAGGATCCTTTGTTAGATCAGTAAAATTGTACATAAACATGTTTTTAATTTGAAAATAAGTTTCAAAAATTAATTATAAGCGTTGATGTCAATTATGTTTTAGTTTCATAGAGTTATGAAAAAAATTTGCTTGCAAACTTTTGTAAGAATCCGCTACATGGATTCATACAGTTTGCAAACCAAATTTTTTTCATACCCCATTGAAACCAAAAACAATTGTCATCAATGCTTTAAATACATTCTTTGTCTTTTTATTTATGTAACAGTTGTAATTTGATGCAAAATCACCGAATAACTTATTGTTACGCTTTGTTGATGTTTTTCAGTGCCAACACAGATGGTAAATTGGAACATGTATCACTACACAGTTACCAGAAACGATATGAGCCAGAAAAACATTATGTAAGTCATTTCTAGACTTATAATTTAAAAAACAGTCATAATATCCCCTGAACATAGAAGGGTAGGGGGATATAAAAAGTAATTTCTTTGTATATGCATTTATTATATGTTCTTCTCATCATAACATCAGTTTTGTGTGCATGTTATCTCGTAAACTCCTCAAAACCCTTATAACGTTTACTCCATATTCTGTCAAAATTTTTAAGGTCAACATAAAGTTTCAAGGAGCAATGATCCCATTAAATCTCTATAGACAGTTTTAGGGTCAGTCTTTGTAATCTCACCAATTGTAACGAGCTTCAGTTGAAAATTTTTTTTAATGTTTTATTCATAAAAAACAAGGTGTAACGAACGCCATATTTTGTTTCAGATCTTCATCTTTAAAGTGGAACGAGAGGGCCAAAAATTGCCGACATATGTCTTCCGTCATTACTCTGAACTGGTGGAGTTTCGCACTCGACTAGTAGAGCTCTTCCCATTGGTCAGTTGGCCACTTCTTCCAAGCAGGTAAATATGGCTGTCTTTCCGCTATCCTGTCCGGGGCTCTATTGCCCACGCTGATCGTGACTTTAAACTTGGGATATGGGTTCAGCTTGGTAAGATGGTGTATCATGCTTAAAATCTTGGACCTACATCAAAGAAAAAGTTTGTCCATGCAGTCTCTATCTTATACACCACGAGCCACTGTTATATCATGTTTGGGGTATGGGTTCACATGGGTGAGGCTGTCATGTTTGATGGGGAACTGTTATTCACTGAATTGTCTTGTTACACACATACATGGCAGAGTATGTGGTTTATATACAACTGCTCTCAATATAGGATTGGTGATTTAATGAGTTTCAAATCCGAAGCATAGAATAACACACAATTAAAATGTTTCTCATATGAGATTGTTTTGTTTCTCAGAGTCCACTATCTGTTCCGATAATGAACAATACTACTCTCAACCCAGTGTTATACGCATTGTTTACATTTTCAATTTAACATACAGTGAGTAAAATATTTTCAGCACAAACATGTTATAAATATATATTTGTTGCATTACACTGAACAATACTACTCTTGACCCAGTGTTATACACATTGCTTACATTTTCAGCTTTTTCAATTTAACATACAATGAGTAAAATATTTTCAGAAGATGCATGTTATAGATATATATTTACACATCTCCCTTCTTGTGCTTAGTAAACTCTGACTGCGAATATATTACCGTATACGCAGTGAAAAAAGGCTCGGCGGATTGATATTTGTTCAAATATGGCGTCGTTCACGCTTCAGAAAAATAAGTATTCGCTGTCGGCCATTGTTTGGTTCCTACAAGATTTTGAAACATGGAACATATATGGAATCAATTTCTTTTGATTAAACAATAAATAGTTTCTAGCAAACTTTTGGTTCCTAATGATGCGCATTCGAAATTATTTGACGGTAACGCAAACATGGCGGCGCCCTGCAGTTGTGACGTCTGACGTCGGACCGCGTCACAACCAGATCACTGTGTCAATGCGTGTACATAACGACCGTTATAAATAAAGAAATAAATTTGCCTAGATAGAAATATTATTTAATAACAAATTTACATACGATGTTATGAAGAAAAATAGTGTTGTTCACAGTGTATTTTCTAAATCTACCAATATATTGATGAAATCCAATGGGACTATATTATCTTAGCAAACACGGCCATCGTAGTTACCATCTTAGCAACCCGCTTCGAATGTTTTTTTCTTCGTATAGCACTTGAAAATTAATAATGGTGGAAATATAAGGATTGTACCTCATTTTGACTGCGTATACGGTAGTATGCCCGCAGTTGGCAACGAACATATTCACTATGGAGCGCTAACGCGCACCATACGCGCTCCATAGTGAATATGTTCGTTGCCAACTGCGGGCATACTACCGTATACGCAGTCAAAATGAGGTACAATCCTTATATATTTGTTGCATGATTTTGATTTTTATATTATTTTCATATTCTAGGTTAGTCATTGGCCGTTCACAAGTCAAGTCAGTAGCGGAATCCAGAAAGCCAGAGATAGAAAAATTTCTTGCTGAACTGTGGCAGAAAACCGCGGAGATAAAAGAGGTATGTTGTACTGTATTTAGATCAGTTTCATTAAGTGAAAGAGTCATATATCACAACCAGTAAGTGTTTTTATGTGACACCTCTATGACTAGTACTGTAGGTACTCTGTGGCCTTCATCAGACAAATTACCAGTGAAGCAAATGTACACAAACATGTTAAAGGCCCAATATACATAACTTTCGGCAAAACTTGAAGCGAAAATCAAGCATAATAACTTATTATATTTATAGATTTAGTTAAGATTAACTGATATCAGCAATAATCATGATGAATTCTTTCACTGTTACCGGTACAGCAGCAGTTGAAACTCGGTTTTTGTAAACACGCGTCCATTTTGAACTGTCTTCTAACTTCGACTTGTTGTTGAAGTGGGCCCAACTGAATTATTTTCAATTCTTTGGATTTTTCTGTCAAGAGTTTTTTTGTCAGTTACCGTTCAGGTTTAACTTCGTTTTAGGCTTATTTTTGCATGGTTATCAACTGTATTTTTTTTCAGAAATGTTCACAATCACGAAAAATTTGCTAAAGTTACGTATATTGGGCCTTGCAATTCAGTATTGATATGTATGTACAATGGGTTGTTATATACCCGTATGTACTGAATAACTTGATTCGGCTATGCTTATCACTTTGAAG
The DNA here is from genome assembly GCA_947623455.1 of Mimachlamys varia. NCBI lineage: Eukaryota > Metazoa > Mollusca > Bivalvia > Pectinida > Pectinidae > Mimachlamys > Mimachlamys varia. The sequence goes on from OX392539.1 coordinate 24,484,805, forward strand.
AATTTTTTTTTTTTGATGGAATTCAATGGAAATTTAACGGATGAAGGCTAAATACCTCTATGTCCATATCAGTAAATATTTCACAAAAATAATATGTAAAAGCATATTATACAACAGAGTAATCAAATATTACATCCCTGAAGTGATCATCCACTAGTTTTTCAAATTGAATATTAAATGATAGAGCGTTAACAATATGTGTTGGTAGACACATCTTTTTGAAATTTTGTATGGAAATTAAATTATTTTTTACCATTAAGTATCAGAAAATTGGTTATGTTTACTTATTTTCTTTTTTCCAATCGACACTTTCAGAGTGATCTAGTATACACGTTTTTCCACACACTACTACGAGACGAACAAGAATCACAGAACGAGAGACTGGACACACAGAAGAGGAGAGGTAAGATATTGGCCTAAACCAGTGATTGGCTTCCTTCTCTCAATATATAAAAATACAAACTTTATTTATTTTACAAAAATTATGAAACAAGTTTTTAAACTTTATTGTGGGAGGAAACCGGAGTACCCGGAGAAAACCCATATGGTCGGGCCTTGGTGAAAGGCAAGTGCGCCATCCACTGCACCAACCGACCACTCCTTCTCTTATATGATGGTTTACACTTCTGCTAGGGAGAAAATTTTCTAAAAATAATTTCGGTGAAAGGTGCTAAATTTTATGTCATGAGAGATTAAGAAACAAGAAAACAATTACAGATAGAAAGAAATATTTGATCCTGATATTTTTATAAGAAAGAAATATTTGATCCTGATATTTTATAAATCAACGACAGAATTGACTCTGTTTTATGTTATCTATAGGTTAATGATATTCTGCCGTATATAACTGGCAGGTTGAGAGGTATACTGTTTATAAATTATCACTAACTTATCTCGCTTCATCTCTGATGTAAAACTAAATAGCTACCCTCACACCAAACGCCTGTTTGCTAATTTTAAATCTGCAATGGCATAGTGACTGTATGCCTTCTAATTATTTAAAACATCTTATTCATAAGAACTGCAAGACTTAAAGTCATAACATTTAACTTGTGGGTTGACTCACTCCCCCCTGAAATTTCACAATGAACTATCCTAACCTTTGCTTTGGAAGAGCTCAAATCCATCTAACAGGGGTGATGGAGTGAATGAAGGTTGATACAGATCAGATGAATGACCTTGACGCACTCTCAATTTCACAATTTAATAAGAGATGAACACATTTGAGTGAAGCTGAAGTATTTAAACAATTCCAAGAATTCTGCTGTTCTGGTGTTGACTGTTTAGTCTATGTCATTTATTGGTCCAGTACGACATTAATATATTATTACAATATTTCTTTATTAGAAACACCATTCTTTGTCTTATCTATACTAGAAGGATGTGCTTTACAATATTATTATTGAAACAAAATTGTTTTTATACTTTGAGCTGTTTTATAAAAATTGAACTGCATAATACAATTATTAAATATTTTACACACAAAAAATTTGGTATATTCATGTACAGTATAACTTGTCTAAACTAGCCGCTGTCTATTCCAAAAACCCTGTCTAATCCGGCCTACCGTTTGGTTCAGGCATTTCCCTCTTAATCATATCCTACCTCTATAAACCAGACACCTGTGTAAACCACCAAAACAGCTGGTCCTGTTGACTTCCAGTTTAGACAGGTTATACTGTAGTTCTCAAAATTTGAATTTTAAAACTCATTTTATTAAAACATTTGTTGAACCTTTCCATGTATATTGTATTTCTAATGTATATATTAAAGTAAAAATTAAAACAACCAACATTTGTTTAGCTGATCAGGCCTTGAACTACCCAACTCATTATTACGTACACCTTATCTTCCAGTGAATCCCGTTCAGCTCGTCCAGCAGCAGAACCAGTTTGGCCAGCTGAAGTTGTCCCTTCTGTATTCTAAGGACTCCCTCATGGTCAACGTCATGCACGCCAGGAACCTGGTCAGTTATCGTCTGTAGTTTAACTATTAGTGGTATACCTCTGCCACACTATGGAGGGGTATTTAAGGATTTCATATCTGTTTGTCCTTTGGTTCGTCTGTCCTTACATACAGACGATTGCATGTTTAGCTCTATTACTACAAGACCTAGCAATCACCATACTTCATTTAAGGATTTTTATTAAAGAACCCCAACTGTTATATAAAATGTTGGTCGCTATTGCCTTTATTTTCCACCTTGCAGAATTTATTTAGTTGGTTATATTTTGCTCCGATTCCATCAAGAGGTATGAGGGTAAATGAAAGTTTATCAGGAATTTTCTAATGTGAATATTTTGTACTTATTAATATCACTATAATAACTTTTGAAAGTTGGTGAGTCTGTCCATTTTGTAACAAGAGATAAACGATACAAGTAAAAATTGGAAAATATGTAATGTTTCCAGAGGATATGTTACAAATTAAAGCATTTTATTTCATAAGATATTGATGAGTTTTCAAAAATGTTGGACCTCAGCAAAATTTGAACTTTTTTGCAACATTAAGGAAATATGTTATACACAAATTCTGAAGAAGCTGGACTCATGTCCATATTGTATGAAGACAAAGGTGAATTTTACAGTTGAATGCAATCTTTGCTTGGCAACTGACAGCTACATGATATTCTGCCTATCTGATACTAATGTTAGCTTTGTGCTTGTCAATCTGCTTCAAAACATTGTACAAGTTCCATACTTGAACATAAAACATGACAGTGTGTTATGGCAATGAGCCTCTCTCTAGAGTCTAGTTAATATGTATTTTCCAACAGCAATTGACTATAAAGAACTAAGACAGTTAGACTGACTATCGCAATAATTTTACCTGTATGCTATTTTCCAGCCGGGAACTCCAGTACCTCCGAGTCCATATGTGAAAACCTACTTACTTCCTGACCCAGAGAAGCAAACAAAGCAGAAAACGAAGATCGTCAAGTCCTCTACTCACCCGACCTATAATGAAGTGGTAATGTTTCATAAAATTACATCTTATTCATCTGACCATTTAAACTATTGTGAGACATTTAAAGAAATCAGTACTCATGTTCTCATTGCTATCTTATCATTGCTAGCTGGTCCTCCAGCAGCTAAATCTGTTATCTTACATTTCAATTACCAAAGGTTAAACAGAATAACACAGAGGACTTGACACAGTAAATCTGTTATCTAACATTTCAATTCCGAAGGTTAAACAGAATAACACAGAGGACTTGACATAGTAATTAAGGAATAAGGTGCTGTTTAAGAATATACCATTGCTATTGAGGCATCATTATTATCCCCCGCTTTCACCGAAATGGAGGATATTAATTTGTGTTTGTCCATCTGCCCTCTGTCCGTCTGTCACGCTTCGTTTCCATGCAATAATAGCAACAAATATTGTCCAATTTTCTTGAAACTTGGTTACAAGGTAAAATGACTGAAGGACTCGGCCAAGTTTGATTGCCAGTTTTGGCGGACATTATTTAGCAGAGTAATGTCCCCTTGATTAACGAAAAATGTAATTTTCTGCCATATCTGTGCAATAATAGCAACAAATATTATCCAATTTTCATGAAAGTTGGTTACATTGTAGATATATTGAGCATTTTGCATTGTACAACAAATATTAAAAGCCAAATGTCATTTATTTATAGATCGAGTACAAAATGGCCTTGTCAGATCTTCAGCCCAAGACATTACAGGTGAGTGTGTGGGACCATGACATTATGAAGGAGAACAGCTGTCTAGGGGCAATCTACATCAAGTTACGGAGCCAGAACCTCAACACAGAGACCGTTAACTGGTTCCAACTCCACAACATACAGATCACTGATTCCTCTACACTGGCGTGACGTAGAAACATACAGATCACGGATTCCTCTACACTGGCGTGAGGTAGAAACAGCGTAACATACAGATCATGGAACATATAGATCACGGAACGTACAGATCACAGATTCCTCTGCACTGGCGTGACGTAGAAACAGCGTAACATACAGATCATGGGAACATACAGATCACGGAACGTACAGATCACAGATTCCTTTACACTGGCGTGACGTGGAAACAGCGTAACATACAGATAACGGCGCCATTTTGCTATACATAGAGGTTACACAAAGAGTGGCTGTTGGATATGGAATTTATTTCACTTGAGTTAATTTTTTAAAAATCGATGATGTGAGCAATCCGCACATGGCATTAAACCATGTGATTTCCAGTCAAAGTTCAACCTCTCTACCAATCAAGAGTCCGGAAGGTCATATACCACTAGTGGTATATAACATATATTTATCCAACAGTTAGCACGTTTATACAATGGTCTGAGAGTGGAATAACACGGGGTATTGTGGTAGAAATATATACATGTTAATGAAATAACCAACTTCCCTAATATGGTTGGATGTTTCAAAAGTCAATTTTATGGGTTGTAATATTTGATATCATCTCTAGTCTAGAAATGTACATTTTATATATGTAATATTAAACACAATGTACACAATATGTGATCAAGAAGTTAGTTATTATAAAAATTACTGTAAAAGTTTGTTTTCTATATTTCTAAACATTTTTCTTTAGATAAGGAAGTATCATTTTCCATGATTCTTGTTACAAACCAATAAATGTTGGTTCTGTAAATAATTTTTTTTTGTTGTTGTCTAAACGTTTGGCAGGTTTGCTTCATTGTTGTTTATATATATATATATTGTGGATTTAAGGTTAAGTGGCAAGGCACAATGCTGAAGTAAAAACGGCTTAAAATGGCTTTTAATTTCATAAGTTGAAATTTATAAGAAAGATGCGTTTCTAAAAAAATCGTAAAAATCAAAATCCACTAAAAACATTTGTTAGAGTAAAACTTTTGCAGTTATTTTTATTAAAGATAGATTATTTGTATTTAATATTGTTATATTAATTATTTTGTTGCATTCTATTTTTAGAATACCTTTAGTGCTATTATCACTGCTGAGTGCCGAGATAATGTAATACACACAATCATTTCATCACGTACATTTTTTCATAGATTTGCCATCGTATAGTTTACTGCCAAATATGTGTTTTAGAGATATTTTTGCTTGTGGACCAGATGAACGTCTGTCTAGATTTTGTTATATGTTATAATAGTTTGTTGTGATAGAAATAGATCGGCAGCTGCTGAACGGTACTGCTATGAAATAATAACTAAACTTCGATTATTTCTGTAAAACAGATCCCTGTGTTATCCTCACACTCACTTTAAGGGCTGTTCCAGAATTCGCCATATTGAAGGAGAGGGGAGTCACTTTTTCAGAGACCTCACAACCAATTAACCTATGAACGTCTGTCAGATTGTATTTATTCTCAGTATAGAAAAACACTATATATTGAACCTTAAATAAGGGGTCACCTGTCTAACTCGGCCAATGGCCACAACAAGTCATTGTATCGTCCTGTATTAAGCAGCCATTTTGTCCGGAAATAGACATCTGCGATGATCACAATACCAGTTATTTTTATCGATCGTCATGTGATTTGGTTTGGTTTACGATAATCCGTGGATAACCTCCACATAGAACCACAAACACTAGTGTATGATTAAGTACATTATAGTATTTAACTGTTGAAAAAAAAGAGCAATAGGCTGTTTCTGGCCAACCTGGTTTAAGCAGCCACCTGTCTTAAGCAGCCAATATCTGTCGGTCCCTTGAGTGGCCGCTTAATACAGGTTTGACTGTATTCAAATAGTGTGCAGATCTGGTTTTAGCCTTACCACTCATGATATGTTAATACAGGTGCCTCCCAACTCCCCTTACGATTAATTATAGAATAGTCCGTAGGGTTGTTTCAGAATTAACCATGTGGGAGGGGCAGTAGGCACTTTTTCAGAGACCCCACCACCCATGAAATATTAAAAGTGATTTAATATCAGAATATTGGTAGGCAGATCTGGTTTTAACCCTACCACCAATGACAGATCAATACTGGTGCCTTCATGGACCCTCCTCCCCCACATGGTTGAGTGTTAAATAGCCCTTTCCTGTACCTTTATATTTACTATGACCTTTTGAAAAATCCTAACTGCTGTGCTCCAAGAGCTATCGTTGTGTACTACAGTTTACTGATATAAAAACACAATATTGACACAATATTCACATTGTATTTTGTTGAACTTATAATAGTACCACAATATAATGTCAAAACTGTTGAAAATGGGAAGTAAGGTCAAATTCTTGGCACAAGGGAGTGTGTTTCTACTTTTAACTTTGGAGGACAGATAACATTAAGTCAGGTTTACTTGTAAAGACATGATTTTGATTGATTAAAGTCACCACCTCTACATACAACTTTACCATTGCCACATACAGTGTAGTTAAGGTCCAAATTGCTAGTGCTTTCTCAAACTGAGATCAGTCTTATTTTTGTTTATAGCATTATTTTAAGTGATTGAGTGATACATACTGATGAATGTTGTGCCCCCTAAATACAAAGTATTGGTTTATTTTCGTTGCCTTTCTGGACTATTACGTACTCCAGTGCTATTTCACTTACGTTCCCCAAACTTGATACATGTATACCTTGTGTATTATTTTCTGGTAATCATTGTACAATGTATTGATTACACTGATGTAGAAATTTGTATCTAGAGTTGCGGGTGTATAATATTTTCTTGTTTTCAATGTATTGATAATACTAACATAACCGCAACATAAATTGACTGGTCAAAGACTACGTATTGCTTGAAAAACTTTGAACTTTGATGTAAATACCCTATTCCAGTCACAGTAAAATGCTGTATTCCCTCTACCCGTTACGTCCCAACCCTGACGACTTTACCATGTACTTTTTTTTATTGTGTAAATATTCCTTCCCAATTCTGTAAGTGCCAATTTCAGCATGATGAATAATAAACGTTGTCAAATATAAAAACTTGTACCAGCAATATGTTAAATGTACATTTTTCTGTCGGCGATATCTGTAATATTTTTCTTCGACCCCTCCAATTATTTGTACATTTCACATGATTGTTTAGTTGATCATCAGTTAACACACTGACATACAAAATATAGTTGTTATCAGCTTCCTTCTGTAGATTAGATATTGTTATTGTGTATATGCAATATACTGTTATCTTCTTTGCAATATGTAACCAGGAATAATTCTTCAAAGCCTGATTAGCTTAATAAGAAATCTGTAAAAAAAAAGGTTAAAATAAAACTTTTTATACTGTGGTATGTTTTAAAATTTACAAATATTTCTGTTTTTCTGCCTGTAGGTGATTATTTGAATCTCCATAGATGCAGTTTTTGTTTATGAATTTATTATTTTTAAACATATACTTGATGGAAATATTTTTGTTAAGTTTTTATTAAGCTGGCCAGGCTTTGATGGAAATTTTTTCTTATTATTTTTACTTGGTATTTATTTGTTGTTTGTTAAAGACATATTATGTAAGAGTGTCATATTTTGTTTGTATGTGTTCATAACTGCGCACCTACAAAGAAATTTGTTTAGGAGACAATTCAATCCTACATATCCAATCATGATTTCTGTTCAATCTACATTGGTATGTCAGTGCATTGTGGTTATATTTCTGGACTGAAAATTCTGTCAACTGTCAGTATCTGTGCCACGTTACATTTTAATATTTAAACAAAGGCATTGATACTAATTATCTTTGCTTTGCTGTTTTAATGAAGCTATTTATTTTTGTGTTGCTCGTCCGTACAGAAATAAGTTTGTATCTATTTATCAATGATAAAGTCTTGGGTTTTACGAAATTCGAAAAAACCCTTTAAGTGGAATTTCCCTGTCCTAAACCCCGGGGCATGCCAGCACAAACATTTTGAATTATGGAAGTGCTGTGGGAAACTGATAACTGACCATAGTGAGAAATTATCAATGATCCAAGGTACTTGTTTCAAAGTTCTATTTGATAAGTACCTATAACTTTTATTAATGACACGATAAGTTCCACAGGGTCTCTATTTCTACAGTTTCTGACGGAGATGTTGAAATAGTTTCAATGTTTCAACTGTGTTAAATCTCATGTTTTCAACAGAAAATGTTGTTTGAGTTTCCGACATTAAGTTAAATTTCAGTGTTATGGTTAAATTAAAGGTTACTCACAGCCATTTTGAGGTACAACTTAAATATTCTGGAAGTAACTTGTGTATGATTTTGAAGACACTATTTAACAATGTTACAAAAAATGTTCATGAAGTCTGTATGAGTGTTTTATCACTACAAAGCATACCATTTTCTACAATATTAACATATTATACCAGTCTTTGCAAATATACCAAGTGCAATATTCACAAAAGTTCACCAGTTGCAAACTGCTAAGTTTGTGTTTTACTAGATAACACTACATTCATTTCCAAAACAAACAACAAAAGAACCACATTTAGTCATGATTTTTAATTCTAAAATTTTGTTTCATTGTGCTCAATTCAGACATTGCAGAACCATTGTTTGATTTGTTTTTACTCATTCACCCCTGAAATTTTGTAATGAATTAATCCAATGGTTAAAATTGGAAGAGTTTGATTATATTTTCAGGGTAAATGAGTAATTAACGATTGAGTAAATTTGAAGAATGACACATCATGAAGTGTAATGATCTTAGCATTAGATTCAGGTATGTTCAAATGTGACATCAAACTTAAGCTCCAAAAACAGAATTATGATCCAAAACAGATTAATGATTTTTTTGGGGGAGGTGGGGGAGTGTAATAATGTGTACAACATTAAATGAAATTAATCTCTTACATTTATGGTTATGGTAAGGATGTTTATTTGGTTTTAAAATGCATTTATACCATCATCAATATTGTACCAGACATATTTCCTATTTATGAAACATGCTGTAGTGTTCACCCCACCCATCACGTGCACCGAGCTTTAAGCTCATTGTATCCCCAGCCCTGATAGTAACATTACCCCCTGTAGCTTACTCTATACACTATCACGACATATTGAATTTGATTATATTTTTGACTGTGATATCATTATCATAACCTTGATAATAAAACCATTTTTCATACTTTGTCTTAAAGCTTGTTATTTACAACACTATAAATCAGACATGGTTCTTTTCAGCTAATAAGCTGAATTCAGCTATTTTCATCTTTAAATTGAGAAAAGTTTCAGTCATATATTGACTTGAAATAAACAAATTTTTTAAATCTTGGGGGTTCTCAATTTTTTCTGAAAAGTTCAGCTATTTTTTCCTTTGGTGCAAAATCATGCCTGATGCATGTGTTACAGTATCTATAGTACGAAACTGCATGTATGAGCTTATGCCATGGAACAGCATCCGTCGTATGTCAACATTTCCTTTAAATTGCTACTAGTCATTAAGTACTGCATTGATTTTAAACAAAATTGGTCACAAACATTCTTTTGAGAAGGGGACCAGATTTTATGTAAATTGGAGCGGGGGTCAAATAAAGAAATAGAGAAAAAGAATTTTAAACCCCTAGAGAAAAGAATTTTAAACCCCTACTTCTCATAAAGCGCTAAATAGATTTGAACTAAATTTGGACAGAAACATCCGTTGGAGGAGGGGAACAGATTTTGTATAAATGGCGACTCTGATCCCTTTGGGGCCAAATAGGAGAAAAAGGGAAAAGGCTTTTAAATTGCTACTATTCTTAATGTACTGAATAGATTTGAACTGATTTTGGTCAGAAACATCCTTTAGAGGAGGGGAACAGATTTTGTGTAAATGGAGACTCTGAGGCCAATGAGGACGGCGGAAAAAGAGAAAAAGACTTTTAAATCCCTATTAATCATAAAACAACAGAATGGGTTTAAACCAAATTTGGCCAGAAACATTCTTATATGACAGGGAACAGATTTTATATAAATGGTGACTCTGACCCACTGGGGCCCCGAGGGGCGGGCCCAAATAGGGGAAATAGAGAAAAAAATTTTTTTAAATCGCTACTAGTCATAAAGTACTGAATGGATTTGAACCAAAACTGGTCACATACATCCTTTTGATTTTCGCCTCATCCACACTTACTACACGTATTTACAACAGCTCTTTCACAAAACTGCCAGTTGTACATACAGCAATACAAAAGAACACATGTATAATTAAATAAGATTGATTGGCACGCCGAACACATCTTGGTATATAAACAAACTAACGCTATATATTTCGAAAAGGGAAATCTGTTTTGATTATTAATTTGAGCAATAACCGCTCCTCTTTCATTTCAGGTCCCAAGAAAACCGTCTTACTCGTACTCTAATTCAGCTAACCGTTTCATGTATGAAGATATTAGTTTGATGAAATTGCCCACAGAAGCTGCGCCATGTACTTTTATCACTATTATAATTAAACCGACCACAGAAGATACGTTGTTTACTTGTTATCACAGGTACAAGCCTCTTCTGTCAATACTTGTATATATATAATGAATGTATCGACAGACGAAACTACCACACAAATCACTGACGTTTGTACATAGTGTACCTGTATAAGCTCACTGTGACAAGGGGCAAACAAGCAAATGTCTGTATCGGGTAGAATTCGCAGATGATGCATCCACATAAATGTTACTTTAGAGTCCCGAATATCATACACCTAAAATAAATTTCTGTTTGTGCAACATCTGAAGATCAATGAGAGCATACCGAAGCGTTAACATAGTGTCTCATCAATAATGATGAAATATTCTCCTTTTAAAATTCTGGCAAAGTCCTATACTCGAAATACTTTTTCAGATGTTTCATCTGGTAGATCGCCCAAGGTCCATATTTCTCAACAATGTGCTCTTCCCCTTTTCCCGTAGCCTTGGTCATGAAATTCAAACCAATGTCCCCCTCATACCTTGGCTCCAAGAAAAACGGAATAGAAAATCTGTCGACTCCAATGTCAATCACCCTGTGTCGTGTGGCTTTGAAGCGGCCTCCCATCATGCGCGAGAACACATCCCCAATATTCATGATGAGACTTCCAGGACGTGGCTCAATCTCTGCCCACTTCCCGTCCGCAGTGAGCACCTCCAAACCTTTGTAGTTGAACGTTGTCAGCAGAGTAAGAAAGTTGGAGTCGGTGTGGTCCGGAGTCGTCACGACTTTTCCGTCCTCAATCCGAGCGTTTGGCGGTGGATTCCCATTCCAAGGAGGGTAATGGATCAAGCGGAATGTAGAACAAGGCCGTTTGGAAAATATTTCGTCAAAGGAAAACTCATCAATTCCAAGACCGATCGACGTGAGGCGTAGGATTTCCAGAGATAGATGGTGCATAACCTCGTAGGTATCCATCAGGAATGATTTGAAAGGAAAGCTGCCATCTTCTTTCGGCCATACTGATGGCTCATAAAACCAATTGCCTGGTGCAACCTCTGGGTCATTGGGTTCAATATCTTTTCCAAACTCGAACCCTTCTTTTCTACTTGGCTCGTCTTTCCCTACAGGGAAATATCCCCGATAAATGTTGGGGTTTTCGGAATTCCAAAATTTCCGAAGAAGACCTTTTTTCACTTCTTCTGGTTGTGTGAAGAACCATTGGCAAGACTTGTACAGTTGATCAAAATCAAAACCTTGGACATTGTCGATAAACAGAAACCCTGTGTTCTCGAGGGCCTGCACAACAATCTTAGCTAATTCCTGCCGATGGCTTTTGGCTTTTGCCATATCCACTATTGGTAACTCAAAACTCCCAGACATTCTGTTTCTTTTTTTTTTTCTGAAAAGTAAATAATTTATTTTAGCATTAAGAGTATACAACTGATCATTATAATTTTCACCTTTGTGTAACGGTACTAATATGTTAATTTGCTAATTTTAATGGGATGTTGGTTTTGAAAAACTCAAAAGATCTTATCAGTCTTCAGCACCCCCTCCTCAATCAATCTATCAAAACACTTGATTTTTCTACCCTGTACACTACCATACCACATACCAGTCTGAAAGAACGTTGTCGGTCTCTCAGTATGATAGCTTTCTTTTCCAAGAAAGAGGACCGACGATACAAATACACATGGGTGTGACTTATCTTGAACCATACTTAGCTGAAAAAAAAACCAATGAAAGCTAAAGATGAAATATACTAAGGAAGATATAGAACGAATAATTGAATTTCTGGTTGATAGTATTTTTGTTGAGTTTGAAGGAAAGATTTTCCAGCAGACTTGGCATTCCCGTGGGAACAAATTTTGCCCCACTCTTCTAGCTGACTTGTTTCCGTTTTCATACGAGGTTGAATTTGAGAGGTAATAAAAACCCTACCAAACCTTTAATTTCACTTTCAGATATATCGATGCCTGTAAATAAAATGTTTGACCCCGATGTTCGAACAACACTCAACGACTTACATGATAAATATGTAGTCGTGTCTGCAGTCAAGACATCTAATAACCTGATCCTGGTTTGCAAACACTATTACATTCGTTGTTTGCAAAAGGAACTTGGCCTGCTTGATACCCAAGGTAACCCTACTTACGCATTGACCGGTTTTTCGAAACATGAAATCCTTTCCAACCATACATTAGTATTACAAATCATTCGAAAATACCCGTGAAAGATAAAGACGCTGACTTACCTCGGCTATATTGGATACCTAAACTACACGCGGATCCTTAAAAGCAACGTGTTATCGCTGGCTCTGCTAATTGCTCAACCAAGCCATTATCAAAACTTCTCACTACAATTCTCAGTACCATAAAATCAGGGCTTCAGTCTTATTGTGACACTGTATACTCCAGAAGAGGCATTAATGAAATGTGGATTTTGAAAAACTAAAAAGATCTTCTGATCAGTCTTGAGCACCCCCTTCTAAAAACTGTTTCGTCCATCAAAACATTTGATTTTCCAACCCTGTACACTACCATACCACATGCCAAACTGAAAGAACGTCTATGGTCTCTCATTATGAGAGCTTTCTTTTCAAAGAAAGGTTGTCGACGATACAAATACATGGTTGTGAGCTATCTTGGAGCATACTTTGGGAAAACCAGACAATAGCTACGAGGAAATATACTGAAGACGACATAGTAAGATGATTGAATTCCTTGTCCACTGTTGGCATTCCCATGGGAACAAACTGTGCCCCACTTTTAGCTGACTTGTTTTGGTTTTCATACGAGGCTGAATTTGTAGAAGAGCTAATCAGGACAGGTAACAAAAACCGTGCCAAATCTTTTAATTTCACTTTCAGATATATTGACGATATGTTGTCTATAAACAACAAGAAGTTTGCTGACCACGTCGATCGTATATACCCTTCTGAACTTGAAATAAAGAACACACCAGACTCTTCTACATCAGCTACTTACCTCGATCTCTACTCTACGACCACATAGACAGCTTACTACTAAGCTATTCGATAAACGTGAAGATTGCAAATTTCCAATTTTAAACTTTCCATTTCTTGATAGTAACATCCCTGCTTCTCCAAACTATGGTGTTTACATATCGCAGTTGATTCGATATTGTAGAGCTTGCTCTAGGTATCGTGATTTTCGAGATCGATGTCGACTACTGACAAACAAACTAACAATACAAGGATTCGAGAGTTTTATGGTCTTTTACATTTTCTACTTTCAACAACTTTGTCAATTTAAATGTAGGTGGATTATCCCAATAATAATGTTTGATGTATAATTTCTATAAACATTAAAATTCAAGAATGAATTCGACAAATTGTCTTGTAATACACATGTTGCATACAAAATTATCACAGTTGACACCATTTCCTGTTTTTTTTTATTTATTTTTTTTTTAAATAATCACAACTGAAACTAATATTTAAGTATTTTAAATTTCCTATAAAATTTAATTGGAAACCGACCTAGTTCACTATATATTTAAGGATTTGGGGCAGATTGTTTTAACATTAAGTATGTTAGATAATATCGTTAAAGGCCTAATATACGTAACTTCAGGAATTTTTTCGATATTCTGGAAAATTCTGAAAAAATATCCAGTTGATAACCATGCAATAATAAGCCTAAAACGAAGTAAACCTGTGCGGTAACTAACAAGACATCCTTGACAGAAAAATCCAAAGAATTCAAAATAATTCAGGTGGGGCCCACTTCAACAACAAACCAAAGTTAGAAGACAGTTCAAAATTGACGCGTGTTTACAAATACCGAGTTTCAACTGCTTCTGCACCGGTAACCGCGTAAGAATTCATCTTGAATATTGCTGATACCATTTTATCTTAACTAAATCTATAAATAAAAGAAGTTATTTGGCTTGATTTTCGCTTCATGTTTTGCCGAAAGTTACGTATATTGGGCCTTTAAGGGGAAGTATAAGACACAGATTGTAGTTTACCTGTAATTAAACCCTATTGTTCTCTTTTCTTTTCACAAAATCTCACTTAGCATACACCCAACACCTTACCTATATATGTAGGAAAATACCAAATGTATGCTACGTGAGACGACAACAAACAATGTACTGTCCTTAAAGAGAACATAAACACAATTCTCAATAACAACAAGTACATGTATGCATACTAATGAGTTCATACAAGGACAGACTATTTCACAATGAGACCAAGATGACGATCATAAAACTTGCTCATATTCAATCGTCATCAACCTGCATCCTTCGAACCACTGTGTCGTAAGTTTTTTCTTCAACATCTATCACGAAAATCAGTTTTTATTCCTATTTTGTCTCACGAAGTATCACTTATATTTTTACTCGTGTTTTCATAAAGACCCATGTGCCTTATATATATGTCTATAAAGGGAAACAATGTTTATTATAATAAGAGTGCTGTATGTAATCCTATGTAATATTTATTATTCTTTGGTCCAAACGAAGGCTGGTGCCATACAAACACCATTGGTAGTGACGGATTGTGCTCTAGTTAATTTGGTTATTTGTGAGCTTTATAATCAATTTGGTAGATATTCGTCAACTTGAGATATAACCGTGATGCTTCACATTATTTTGGCTATGTACATTTTCTGACCATTTATCAACCTTGCCCTGCAGCCTCTCGTTTGTTTATATAAACATGTGGATATATGGAACATCAACTTAATTCATCTACGCAGGAGTTATGTCGATTGTCTTTTAATAGAGATTTCGAATTAAGCACGAATCTGAATCCGAATCCGTATCGAGCGGGGAGAAATCATTGATGTGGCTTTATATCCAATAAATCTCTTTAAAAATTATAAAGATGTAATAACTTCTCTCTTAGACTTGGGCCATCTGAGATAATGTGGCAAGTGTCAAATACAATATACTTAGTAAGTATCACTTGACTACATATATAACTCGATCGCACGCCCCGCACCAGGATACCGATCGTTCGACTTCCATCAACTCGTCCGTCTGCCCGTCTGAGACAGGATTTTTTCCGCCTTCTAAATCAGTAAAAATGTTTGATAGGTATTAAGCTTTAAAGGTAATGTTTATTATTGCCAATGGGTAATTATGATGTTGTAGTAGAAATAAAACCTTTTTTTTTTATAGGAGAAACGTATTCATATACAAGATATCCCAGGGCTGGCGTTCCACAAGGTTCTGAACTAGGGCCATTTCTTTTCCTGATATTTCTAAATGATATATTTTTAAAGGCCCAATATACGTAACTTTCGACAAAACTTGAAGCAAAAATCTAGCCTAACAACTTATTATATTAATAGATTTAGTTAAGATTAACTGATATCAGCAATATTCAAGATGAATTATTTTGCGGTTACCGGTACAGCAGCAGTTGAAACACGCTATTTGTAAACACACGTCAATTTCGAACCGTTTTCTACCTTCGGTTTGTTATTGAAGTGGGCCCCACCTGAATTATTTTCTATTCTTTGGATTTTTCTATCAAGATTTTCTTGTTAGTTACCGCTCAGGTTTACTTCGTTTTAGGATTATTTTTGCATAGTTATCAACTGGATTTTTTTTTTTTAGAATTTTTCAGAATCACGAAAATTTCCCTGAAGTTACGTATATTGGGCCTTTAAACGTTGTGTCTGTGCTGCGAAATTTAGCTGATGATACTTCAACTGAATATTCCTCAGATAGCAAAATGGAAATTTTACACAATATTAATCTTGATTAAGTCATCATAGATCACTGGTCAAAGTAATAAAATACTACCATTGATCAGTTTTATTTGACAGTTATTAGTAAATAATGCAGGTGATATTTTATACCAAAACTTTAACAAACATTGCTATTCACAAAAGGTGTCTACTTAAAAGAGAATGGAAATTGGGAGACTAAAATTTCTATAATCGCCCTATCAGCTTCAAACCTTTTTTGTTTTACACAAGTGAGATTTTCATTGAAAAAAGGGATCTTATTTTAGATATGCACTGTTTTAATTAAGTCCATGTAACACACCAAATCGTCACAAAACCGCAATTAAGTGTAATGTTTAACAGGTAACATAAATATAGTGCAATTCAAAAATTGGAACAATGCCATCATAATTATGTAAGTAAATGTAAATTCAAGTGCTGTATATATATATATATTGCATTGTATTAGATACCTCTCAGCTATATTATACAAGATTTCTGTTACAGAATACTATATACACTGTATGTCTATAGCAAGAAAAATAGTTTTACTCTTTATGTTATGTGATATTTTATTTTACTTATAAGATTTTTTTCCCTTGCAATTGTCTTGTTCAACCCTGACACCTCCTTATGAGACAGCAAGCTCTGTTTACTCAGAGAAAATGACACAACAAGGTCTTGGCGGGAAATGGCTCATCTCTTCGATGGCCGAATATTTATTTGACTTATATTTTAGAAAATTTTAACACATTTTAAAATTGCACTTTTATGAGTAAAGGTGCGACCTTTAAATAAAGCGCCACAAGACATCATAAAAGTGAAACGTTCTGATGACGCCGCTACTTTATACGTATATATTCTATACAGATTTTAATTATATATCTTTTATTTCATACAATGTATCTAATTTGATTTTAAATTTAGGCATACATTTTTGTATCTTTTTACTTTACATATATTGTCGCTATGAAAGCTAATTTAGGTCCATATCATAAATGCAAGAAACTAAATTCTCCCCGAAGAAACATTCGGAATACACATTTCAATATTGGTCACAAAGGTTAAGATGGATTGTCCATCCAATAACTGTGAGCAGAAAGAATATAAGCTAAAGATGATATTTTCGTTTTTTCCCTATTTCGCCCTACCTCTATTTATGATTACGCTGATAATTTACTTACCTCTGAAGCATGCGCAGACACTTGAATTTAAAACGTTGACCTTACTACGGACTGAGAACAACGTTAACAAGCCAGCTGATTATATATGGTAGACCCCCGAGAGATTCCGATGTGATAGATCGTGTCCATTATATTTCTTTTATAGTAAATGAAATACCAATTTAATGGAATATCTTTGTATTGGAAATAAGATATATGATTATGAGATACTGTCATTTATAGTTAGTGACTATTTAAAATGCCTTTTTAAAGGTATCTCGTATAGTGTATATGCACATAGATACATTCGTTTATACACAATATTAGATATTTCATTTTTACCATACATTTTATGATCTATATGAATTTTTAATGAGTACAAAAATCGATATTGCTTCGAATATATGTCACGCTGACAAGCTATGTGGATTTATAAAAAGTCGCAGTTTATGCAAGAATCAATACAGTGATGTACGTGTGTTTTTGCAGCAATTAACGCGAGATCGTATCCGAGACTACAGGTGCTCGCGAAAGCCACTATCATATGTAAATAACGTCGATTCATAACATGTTATACACGAATCCTGACCACAATGTCTGACTTAATCTCGTCCCACAAAATAAATTTGAGAGTCAGCAGCATTATGAACAGATGTACTTTAATTGTGTTTTGTGTGAAAAGTGACAATGATCGCAGCAGTTTTTGGGCATAGATAACCACGGCCTAGACTAGTACTATTGCTATTATCAGGGACGTATATGTGAGTA
Organism: Mimachlamys varia; assembly: GCA_947623455.1. NCBI lineage: Eukaryota > Metazoa > Mollusca > Bivalvia > Pectinida > Pectinidae > Mimachlamys > Mimachlamys varia. The sequence goes on from OX392539.1 coordinate 24,502,709, forward strand.
TATGTCTCACATATACGTCCCTGCTATTATTTATCACAAAAAGTTGTAAAAGCTTAGAAAAACTAAGTTAAAAAATAAATAACGTAAATAGTAACTCATATTTCCATGGAATCTATCATAAAAACATGAAGTTAAGAATGGATACGTTTAATTTAGAAACATTACCTAAAATTTTTGCTCGTAACGATTAACTTCAAACTTAGCTGTAATATAGCCCATAGAAGTGTATTACTTAATTATAAGAGTTCATTACTCGGATATTATGATAATACATTATCTGGTTATGAGGGGCTTTGGTAGGAACTGGTTGCGGTGAGTCAAATAGGGGTAAAATACCCCTTCATTGACTCAGTTTGCCGTGTAGCGTTTTTGCCCTCTCCAACAATAGCCATGTTACCAAAATCACATAGGGCTTAATGCTTACATGTATTTTTCCGCTAGTGTGATGTGACATGTATTGTATACGTGTGCCATTAAGGTCATGCATGTTTTGATTGTATGTCATTTTATTAATAAACAGCCAATTTCAATCCTGTGTGTACTGCTGATTAACTGGATTTTGACTATTTGTACTATTGAACAAAACTTGTTTGCATTGAATATAACCATATATCACCATGTGTGTGTTACGTCATCTTTAATGAAAGAGGTTGGCAGACTCTGCTGATGGATTTTTTAGCCCCCCCCCCCCCCCCCCCGAGGTTTTCTGGAGCCTCAATAGCCACAGTTAATCTCATTTGAGTAGTGGCACGGTACATATTCGTAGTTCACGATTTGAAATTATACAGAACTAGTTTAATTTTAATTATAAATTCATTAATAAAAGGAGTTTTACGCACCTAACCCTTCTGCTTCTGCATTAGTTTAGAAATTTTGGATTCCCACCTTTTGTCTCCTAGCATTACTGAAGAGTCCTAGAAGGACTAAACAGCTGTATGGTGCAGTTTAATTCATAATTTTTTTTTCGGCATACTGTTTCTATTATTAAATTTAAAAGGTGCAGCACACGTGTGTGTTACGTCATCACATGTATGCCCATGTGATTCATATTGTTTTTACCATAAATGTATATTATGCAACTATAATTTCACTAACTTCGATTTTCTCGTTCAAAATCCATTAATTGCTCATTATTTTTGTACGTATTTTTTTCAGTGTTATTTATAACGAAACCAGTTTCATTTTTGAATTGACATTGAATTTATAAATCAGTGGAGGTTTTTCTGAAGAAGCTAGTGTCCGGAAGGTGAAATTGAATTTTCTGACAAAATGTTTACATTGCAGTCGCTTAGCTTTATTCGAATTGATTGCATATTGATTTGGTAAAGCCTCTCCTTTAAATGATTTGTGTTCTATAAACAACAAGGTGTTTGCTGATCTAGTCGGTCGTATATACCGTAGAACATGACGATTTCATTGTTAATTTTCTCTTGCTTGATAGTAACACCCATCCAACGCTCCAACCAACGGTGTATACATGTCGCAGTTAATTCGTTATTCTAGGTCTTAATCATGATATCGAGGTTTTCGTAATAGATGTTGTCTGCTGACGATCAAATTAACGGCACAGAGATTCGAGAGATGCAGGTTGATGAGGTATTCTTTGATTTTGTTGTTGTTGCACATGGGCTTTAAGATTTTGGGCGGCATAAAAACAAAAAGGAACCGTTAGTGACAAGGAGGGCGAAACCGACCACGGGGAAAGAATGACAGACATTAACTAACACCTTGATTCACCTACAAATAAACCAAGTATGATATAATAACATAATATTTTAATCAAAACTAACTCTCTTTATAATAAGCATGAATGTGTTGAAAAATATTGTTTTGTATGAATACTAAAGGTAATGTATGAGTATGACTGATGTTTGAAAAACAAGTAAATGAGACGAAATGAACTTGAACGAGTGGAAGACGTAAGAGAGACCTCCTGTGAGAGGCTACATGTAAGAGGGGTGAAACCAGAGTCCAAACTCTGGCATCCCTCTAAATTGCTGGGATAATAAAATCCAATTTGAAACCTGAAAAAAAATAGTAATAAACCAAGTAAACAACAACACTTTACCACGACGTCACCAGGATAGCACGTTCACTACTTGTATATACATTATATATGTGGCTCTATTTAATGTGATAAGACTATATATATATAGCTACTTACACTGTGTGGTATCGGATATTATCCGTCGGGTTCGTGTAATCTGACTTTGTATTTGTTTAAAGACCCCTTGATGAAAAGCCTTAACCCTTGTTCATTAAAGATATTAGGACAGTCCTATCTTATACCTACCGTAAATCACATACAGGTGTGTGTTTGAGAAACAGTTACTTTGGGCAGTGTCGTACCTATCCTGATGTACAGGACTACTTCTTAAAGGCCCAATAAACGTAAATTTCGGCAAAACTTAGAGCGAAAATCAAGCCAAAAAACTTATTATTATTATAGATTAAGTTAAGATTAACTGATATCAGCAATATCCAAGATGAGTTCTTATGCAGTTTCCGGTACAGCAGCAGTTGAAACTCGGTATTGGTAAACACACGTCCATTTTGAACTGTCTTCTAACTTCGGCTTGTTGTTGAAGTGGGCCCCACCTGAATTATTTTTAATTCTTTGGATTTTTCTGTCAAGAGTTTCTTGTTAGTTACTGTTAAGGTTTACTTCGTTTTAGGCTTATTTTTGCATGGTTATCAACTGGATTATTTTTCAGAAATGTTCACAATAACGAAATTTTGCTAAAGTTACGTATATTTGGCCTTTAATATTTTTTTAAGTGTTTAAAAAGTATAATAACTATTTGGTATACCATGTTCTGTCAAGGAACTAGATTAGGAGTCCGTGCTACTGTTGATAATATCGTTACAAAGTGTTGATAAAATTGTCTTCTCAAGCTTCCTTCACTCATGGAGAGGTACATAATATTTTGAGTGATCGTCATGTCCTTGTGCCTGAGTTATCATACATTTTATTACTGCCACCTTCTACCATCACAAGTGTGTGACCTACATCATATCGTATATGTGTCAGTTCATATATAAAATAGATATTTCATCTTCTTGTTACTTTCAACAATGAGACATTAATGCGCATCAATGCATACATTTTTTTTATATTTACACCTCTCCCTTCTTGTGCTTAGTAAACTCTGACTGCGAATATATTACAGTATACGCAGTGAAAAAAGGCTCGGCGGATTGATATTTGTTCAAATATGGCGTCGTTCACGCTTCAGAAAAATAGGTATTCGCTGTCGACCATTGTTGGGTTCCTACAAGATTTTTGAAAAATGGAACATATATGGAATCAATTTCTTTTGATTAAACAATAAATAGTTTCTAGCAAACTTTTGATTCCAAATGATGCCCATTTGAAATTATTTGAAGGTAACGCAAACATGGCGGCGTCCTGCAGTTGTGACGTCTGACGTCAGACCGCGTCACAACCAGATCACTGTGTCAATGCGTGTACGTAACGACCGTTTTAAATAAAGAAATAAATTCGACTTGCTAGAAATATTATTTAATACCAAATTTACATATGATGTTATGAAGAAAAATAGTGTTGTTCACAGTGTATTTTCTAAATCTACCAATATATTGATGAAATCCAATGGGACTATATTATCTTAGCAACCACGGCCTTCATAGTTACCATCTTAGCAACCCGCATCGAATGCTTTTTTCTTCGTATAGCACTTGAAAATTAATAATTGTGTAAATATAAGGATTGTACCTCATTTTGACTGCGCATACGGTAACCCGCACCATAGAATATGTTCGTTGCCAACTGCGGGCATACTACCGTATACGCAGTCAAAATGAGGTACAATCCTTATTTATAAATAAATCATGTATGTGTCGTTTTACCTGCCTCAATGAGCACAGGTATATTATATTGTGCGAGGATGTGAATATAATGTTATTGGTATCGCTCCATTGAGTACGCTTATTATCCTAATGTACACTTAAACACTCGTAAAAAATACTATAAGGGTGTATTTATAAACTGCAACATCTAAAGAATAATATACGCATTTAAAAATGTTTACATGCGACGGACTAATCTGTAATAAGCTCAAAGTGCTTTATACGTATCATCATCATCATCTTCATCATCATAATCATCATCATCATCATCATCATCATCGTGGTCGTTGTTGCCGTCGGGAAGAAAAAGTGTGATGATAACAAACAAAAAATACCGAAGCGATTTGATTTGAAATCAAAATCGATAGATTTGGAACAAAACATGAACAGGGAAATATTTACACGGATGCCCTTGAAAAACTACAAGAATATAAGACCAAGTGTTCCAGAATGGTAAGCATCGTTTGCTTCGAAAGCATTTAGGCTACATCCTAAAACATATCACATCCTCAAAGTCAGGAGTGCGTTTTCCCCCAGTAATGATAAAGAGGCAAACTAACGGGCATATTTAAAATATCCACTTCATATCATACAAGGATACAGAAAATATTTATCGATGAGATCAAGATGTCTACTAAACTTTCCATTGACTTATTAATATGTATCTGTCAACGTAAGTTTGTTCGTCAGATGCTGACATCTGTCAAGAAAACTTTGATATTCAGAGCAAGTCTTAGGAAAACGAATCAACTGCGACATATAAACACCATAGGTTGGTTGGAGAAGCAGGAGTGGTATATCCAAGAAAGGGAAAGTTCACAATCTTTACTATGATGAAAAAGTGATCTCTCTATAATGAAATATGCTTTAATTGCAAGGAAAACGTAATACAGAATGATAAATAGGTGAAATAACATTAACAAATGGGTGATATCAATATAACAAAAATGTAATATTACTATGATGAATACTATGAAATCAATTTATTTAGTATTTATAAGCAATATAATGAAATATGTAAATACTTTATCACTTACAAAGTAAGTGATATCAATACAATGAAAATATTATATCGATACAATGAAAAGTGATATCAATTAAGTGAACATCAAATGGTATCCCCACTCTCGTTCACAAATTACATATAACTATGCTAAATTTGATATGATGTATGACCCCTTCCCCACTCTCCCTCACTCCCAAGAAAAAAATCCAGAGAATACCAAAGTGTCAACAAAACCATAATCCGAACTCAAAATCGATAAAACCAGAGGCAAATAGGAACAACGAGACCCGTGTTAAAACGCAAGAGGATAAGACCAGGTGAATAAGCGTCTTCTGGTTCATCGACGACACCCGCCATGTAAATCTTGGTCACATCCAAGTAACTATCAATCCTCAAAATGAGAACCGAGCCATCACAATAAGTAAGCACACTAATAAACAACCTCAAAATGGTCAATCTTCATATCACACAAAATACAGGATATTTCTTGGTGAGATCAAGATGGCTACCATAAAACTTGCTCATGGTCTTCATCAACCTGCATCTCTCGAATCCCTGTGCCGTAAGTTTGTTTGTCAGCAGTTGACATATATCACGAAAATCTCGATATTCAGAGCAAGCACTAGAATAACGAATCAATTGCGACACGTGAACACCATATGACCCCCAGGAATACAATGATACAAGATATAAATTTATACTCACTGTTCGTTGGGGCTGTCACTTATATCAGTGAATGTCCTAGGTGTAGCCTAATCAGTGATCTACAGTGTATGCATCGTTGTTAGGTTCGTCGAGTTGAGGTTGTTTGTGTTTGTTATCAGGATACACAATATATAACCTATATTGAATGCGTGTGTACTACTAACATCTGTGCGTTACAAAACAAGTTTTATCAATACAATTTATATTCAAGCATGACCTATAACCATACCACATCTGTCTTGTATAAACAATACATATTAATAGCATTCATCCTATGTTTAATGAAGGAAAATGATAGTAAAACTTCAATGTTTGAAAATGGTTGAGGGAGCTTAACATATTATAATGTCCAGCTAGGTATATGATGAGGAAATACTGCCAAACTAGCATTTTCAGTAATGCGGTAAAACCCGGGGACCCGTTCAAGCAACGATGGGCGTGGTCAATAGTTGGATGGGTGACCGCCTGCACATTACAATATAACAGATTTTCGGATAAATTTGCGAATGGAATTAAAACTAATCAACATACTTACAATGATTCCTTTGGAAGGATACAAAAGACTGCAGACATGTCTTTCATAAGTATATGTATCGCAAACACGTGTGAGAGCATTTTATTGACATGAAAGAATCGTGCATGTGTAGTGTGTTCAGCCAAGGCGTAGAAAGATTACGTAACATACACATATGCTGCACCTTTTAAATTTAGTAATATATACAGTATGCCGAATAAAACTGCACCATACAGCTAATATATCAGAGTTACTGATGCTTTAAGAAACCACTTAATGTCCCTGTTAGCTTTCTTTGTGTGTATATTTTTGTTTATATGTTATTGTTATAACCAGTATGTTATAATAAAGTGCATGCATGATTTTATTCTTAAAACTGTATGCTGCTTCATTAGACACCCATGACTTACCGTTAATGAAGTAACTAGAGTTTGGTCGACCATCACAGCCCAATATTTCTACAATAACAACAGCTGTAAATCTGTATTCGTCTTTACTAACCTAGCAATTCTGTCACAGCGAATCAAGTACACTTTTAGATATATCTTGTGGGTCCATTATTACGTTATTCAATATTTTTGTCATTGCTTAGTGCTTTCACGTTGAACGGGCCGCTAATTCAGTTGGGTTTTAAAATCTGCAAGTTAATATGCAACACATAAAAGTTAGGTATCAGTGGAAAGAACGAATATTTTTCTACTTTTCTACTAACCTACCCATTTAATCAAGTCACAGAAGGTCGTTAATCAACTGCCGCCACAATTTCCTTAAACATCTGTTTGAAAATGGGCGCTCGTCGCAACAACTCGCGAGAGTTTCTTTCTGAACGATCTTTTTTGAATCACGTTACGTTAGTCGGCGGCCATTTTCAAACAGATGTATGGAATATGTTAATTTAAAACAAAACGGATGTCGATAGTAAGTTAACGACCTTCTGTGACTAAACTTTTGCATATTTATTAAAGGAGTAATTCTGACTTTGAGAGCCGCCAGCTGTCCCAATATTAGCGGATCAGAGAGGCAGAACCCTTATGACTAAGATATCCTCAGCCATTCTCTGTTGCCGTTCTTATATATATACATGTATATATGAATTTGGCTAGTTAAGTTGTTCCTTGATTGGTTTCTTTCTAGTTATTATTGCCTATTTGCTATTGGTTGGAGGGCTCTGGCTGCGGCAGAAAATAAAAGTATTGTTCCCAATACTGACGGCAATGGCTACACATTCCTTTATACACGGCTTTATACACCAATATAACTATGATAAACCATTTTCAATTATGCCTTCAGTATATTGCAACCGCTTTTCAGTTCATTTCTGTCATTTGATTGGTCATATTTGGTCATACCGATTCCTACCCCCTCTTAGGTTAGACATTTTAATGCATCAACAAATTAATGCATCAACATATGTTGACTACATAAATGAGCGGGCAATACGCCAGAAATCACGGTAGACATATCTATTAAAACGCCTATCGATATATCTTTGATTTAACCGTGAATAAAAATATAACAACATTGGATGTTTTAGATCTTACGAAATCATACTCTTCATGAATCGTCAATAGAAAATTTTTTTGCATGTATTTTCGCGCACCATATGTTCGACATCACTTATATCAATCAAACATTTGAAAGTTGAATATAAACAATTTCATTTGAGCAGCTAGTAGAATAATGTGCATGGTCCAATGTATCCTATTTCCCTATAACATGATTCGGACATTGTGACGTCATAAGTGTAGCATTGCAGATAACACTGCTCCACTGTCAACTGGTGGCTGTTCTCTGTCTGGATTTACCCTGACGTCACTGCTCCACTGTCAACTGGTGGCTGTTCTCTGTCTGGATTTACCCTGACGTCACCGCTCCACTGTCAACTGGTGGCTGTTCTCTGTCTGGATTTACCCTGACGTCACTGCTCCACTGTCAACTGGTGGCTGTTCTCTGTCTGGATTTACCCTGACGTCACAGCTCCACTGTCAACTGGTGGCTGTTCTCTGTCTGGATTTACCCTGACGTCACTGCTCCACTGTCAACTGGTGGCTGTTCTCTGTCTGGATTTACCCTGACGTCACTGCTCCACTGTCAACCGTTGGCTGTTCCCTGTCTAGATTTACCCTGACGTCACTGTCCCACTGTCAACTGGTGGCTGTTCTCTGTCTGGATTAACCCTGACGTTGAAACGTGTTTTGACTATACTATAGGTATATTTCTGTATCAAGTGTAATAATAAGTTGTCATAATTTTGTCGTTTATTGATGTGTTACATACATTGGCTTACTTACATATTCAACATGGTTCGTTAGCGCGGACCAAGTTTGATAAATACACATGCTTGATGATGAAACGACATATCTGTTAGGATAAGTTGTTGTCTTTATAACTACAAATGGGTTCATACGCCAATGATAAGATCGTTTCAACGGTTGAAAGACAAATAGCTGCACAACTTTCCTAGACTTTAAAATGTGGCTTTTTATTACTAAAAATAAAGCTGAGCAATTGAATATTGTGTACCAACAGTAAACAGTTTTGTATTTGTCACATTTGAAAGGAATAAACAGCTTTATGAATTTCATTTTAACAAATTTTTATTGACATATATGATCTTACAAGTCAATGTGGATAAAATAACAGGCAAGCTGTCCATGTTGGTCATATTTTCATTTAGGATCAAGCTAATCACCCGTATGCTGTGTCTTTAGTTCATGTTCAGAAGGGTATATCCATTCGACTTGGTCAGTAAATTGATTGTTCTGAATGGGAATTCCAACAGTTTGCTGAATCCCCCAAGCTCAAGGGATTTGGATACACCTATCATTTTGTGTCCCTCCAACAAATTCAATACATAATGTTTATGTTTGTCCTTACTTTTGACCAGTATCATCGAATCAGAGGGGCTGTTATGAAGGTGAGTATGCAATTTGGATATGTATAACAAGACGCGTAACCACAGTTACCCTCCGTTCGAAATGAGACACCCAAAGTTGGTTAGGAACATAGACGAAGTTTACGTTCTTGTTATCCAATCATAGAAAAGCAAATCATCCCGCTTTACACGGTAAGCATTGTAAGTAAAATGACCTGATTGATTCCAACAGTATTAAATGGATCTGCCGAAAAAGTGCATAAAATATTGTTTTTAGTGTAAGATGAACCTAACACAGACATATGTGCTGCACCATTTACATTAGCAATATATACAGTATTCCGACAAAAAAAAAATGAATTATATTGTGTCATAAATCGTTTTTGTCCTTCTAGGACTCGTCAGTGCTGCTACGTGCCAATAGGTGGGAATCGAAATCTTCGATCTAAACTACTGTGGAAGCTGTAAGGTCAGGTGCGCAAAGCCCCTTTTATCTATGCTTTTAGAATAAAATGAGTAAAATATAATTTCAATTCCTGTTCTACGAAAGTATGTGTGTTATAAACCATGCCGCTCCTCAAATGAGATAACTGTGGCCACCAAGGCTCCAGTAAACCTCCGGGAATAACAACTCCACTAGCAGAGTCTACCACTTTGTATCTTGAATGACGAACACTATATATGTGATGCACCTTTTAAATTTAGTAATAAATACATTTCACTGCAGTGGAACAATATAATGTATAGTGAATGTGCATGTCAACATTTTCAAAAAGTCAAATACAACGTACATAATTACATGGTCAATGAATACCGAAAACGTTTGCTCTGTCGAATATTCGCGACCTTCATCAAGTGCAAGTTTCAGGTGTAGTAGTACCTAAAATCACGCCATGTCAGCATTTGCAACTAAAGTGGACATTTCCCAGACCAAACTGTTTAGTTTAGTGCACAAATAGCATTTATATAATTGTAAACATTAATTTTCATGGAAATAAATTTTGAATCGCTTTAAAGGGTGATATGTACTGATAACTTGTTTCAAGATATAGTACATGTACACACCGACGAAGTACTTGGAGAGTATGTTAGAGTGTATGTAGAAGTTATCTTTTCATTTGTCTGATCGATAGATTCAGATCGTTAACCCTAATAGCTATGAAAAGGAAATAAGAGACAAAATATTTAGCCTCTGTGATACTTAAAGAAATTCCGTGTCATTCTTCAACTTCAACAACCTTTTAATAACATGATATTGTGGTTCAGAAAGCGTGGCAAGAATTTGTATATTATATAAAGTACACGATACGTAAAAGAGTAAAATCGAATTTGTACAAATATCATAGAAGCAATATTATTCGAATGCTGCCAGTACACATCACCCTTAAAACAATTTACAATTTGGAAGTGATATTTATATTTGGTTACCGCTTGTCAGCTTATGCTTGTTCAATAAAAGGTCATGTTTAATACTATTATGTAAATGTTATTTGTACACTTAACGTAACAACTTGTTCTTTGAAATCTTCATGTTATCTGCAAACACTTTCACCACGCGAATTTAAGTACAAACTACGCCAAAAGTGTGCAATTGGGCGAAAACATTCGGTATACATATCATATTTGTACGCTTTATTTGAAATTTACAAAAATTGATTTGCTATGTATGCATTACAGTGTACCCTCCTCGACCTATCGCCACCCGAATCTACCACCACCCTCGCATACCGCCACCTAAACCTCGAGAACGAATTTCCTTTCTATATAATTCCCTCGTTAGGTTGCCACACTCGCACACCGCCATCAGCCACAACCTTTAAAATACAAACGTCCCGAATCCCTATATATTTCCCTCGACGATAACGCCATATTGTTCTGTTTTTGGAAATCAAGGAGATATTTAGTGTTCCATTTGGAATGGCATGCGGCAAAATTAGATCAATAACCATTTTCAGATATAAATTTGTTGCAATGAAGATCTATATAACGACATAATACTAAGCTTGTTTTTCATAAAATGTTGGAAATGCAATATATTATGCAATTTAATTCACGGTAATAATTTGCATCATTCGAAGCTATCGCCACCCTCGTTATACCGTCATAATTGCTGTTGACGAAAGGTATAACGAGGGTACAGAGTATGTTGTTGTATTATTCGAGGAGACAGCTATATATTATCTTAACTGAAGCTCTTCGATTATGTTGATGTTGCTAGTTGTTATAGGTACTAAGCAAGTCTATATACAGCATATTCTAATAAACCAATCCAATTAAACACTAAGTGTGGCATAGTATTTCAAACATATATGTGTCATTGATAAGCATTGGACTTACACATTTGTCTTTGAAGCATTTGTACGTTACTCCTGAATGTACCATTTATTCTGCATTGCCATTGATTCACATACCAAAGACATTTAAGTGTCTATAGAAATCCTCCATTTGATATTTAATCTCACTTTTCTCAAAACAACTATCCCACCACCACCACCACACCCTCCCCCCAACCCCGTCGAATCTTGGTATCTACAATTTTTCTTCAATTCTGTTGGTTCCTTTTGTGATTTGACCTTCCATCGTTGAAGATGGCATTTCAATTTTATCGTGTTATGTTTATATATACTTATATATCGCCAACCCCCATACTTCACTATAATACCATTGGGTGAACGAGGATAATAGCCAATGTTACAGTGTATTGTATCACATCTGTAAAACATCATGAAAATAGTCATTCAAGCATTTTGTCACGCATGGCCGCACGCCGTTTTTTCCGTCTGAAGAAGCGGCGAAAATTGACTAAATCTGAACAGACCACAAGCGAGACAGTTGCGATGATGACAACTACTCCCAGACCGCCAAGGCTGATGGCGGAACTTCTATTGTCAACGGCTGACGTGCGTTTCCGTTTATATGACGACAGTGTTTTCTTATTAACTGTTAATTGTGTCTGTAAATATTTTATTTTACGTATAATTTCTTCTTCTGTATAATTAACATATTGATGTACTACACACGGACAATCCACGCCTGCGGATGTTGCTGTCGGGCTGCCAGAACACGACGTCATTGTGGACACTTGGTTGGTTGTCATGGTATTGTACGTAGTTGACTGGGTCGATGAAGTGATCGTGGTATCCTGTACTCCCGTTGTTCCTGTACTGGGTGATGTTGTGCTCTCTGTGACCTCTGTGGTGACCTCTGTGGTGACCCCTGTAGTGACGTCTGAAGTGACTCCTGAAGTGACCTCTGTAGTGACCTCTGTAGTGACCTCTGTAGTGACTTCTGTGGTGACCTCCGTGGTGACCTCTGTAGTGACCTCTGTAGTGACCTCTGGTGTAACAACAGGAGTCACTGTCGTTGTAGCGTCATTCGTTGTCGTTTCTAAACAGAATTACATTTAAATTACACCATTTGTATGCCGTTGCAGTAATAAATAATAATAATAATAAAATAGAGAATACCAAAGCGTCAACAAAACCATAATCCGAACTCAAAATTGATTAAACTAGAGGTAAAATAGTTGCTTTACAAAAAAAAATAAGATTTCTGTTTTTTGTAGAGCTTTCTATAGAAAAATTTAAAGAATGACAATTATGGAGGCTATTTTGAAAATAAGTATTTCTGTGTAATTCTTGCAGTTTACGAACGGCCAAAATTTCATGTATTTTATGCTTGATTGATCATTTAAAATCGTCAGTTTGTCGTCATTTTTCACCATAGCAATTTCATTTTTGCCGATTTATTCAGTATAAAGCAAATATTGTGTAACAAAGGTATTCTATTTTTACCTTTTGGGTAATTTTTAAGATATTTAGTGTAAATGAAGCGGTTCTGATTTTTGACTCAAGAATAGTAAAATAACACATTTGATAGTGGACAAAACAAACACGCTACCCCTCAATTTTATGACTGCTTTAGAAAGAGAAAAACCCATTTCCTTTTGATATGCTTAACATAATAAAAAAAACAATTGTCACCAGAGTTTTTTTTATAAAGCATTAAATCTGCAAGTAATGGTGAAAATGGAGTATTTCCTCATTTAAAAATTCGGAGAAGGGGTAACCTAAATTAAATTATATGAACTAAAAGTATAATTCAAAAACTTTTTTTTAATAAGAAACATTTATAGTTATTTGATCACATATCTGGATATAATTAAGTGAAAGCGTCCTTCAATTGGTCAAAAAAGCATTTTTTTTTACATAAATCACGTGGTTTGCTAATTTTGGTATCTTTGACCGAGCATAGCACACCAACGAGTTTACTACCATACATTTCTTTACGGATTTTCTGCAATGTCAAAAAAAAATCATCAGAAAATTTAAATTTTTCACTAGAAAAGATCCTTTTTGTTGTTTTTTGTTACCTGTGTTCCATTCGCCTATAATCGCAAAATACTTGGCCAAGATGTACGGCTCATCTGGAACAGACATAAAGCAAACATAAAGTTGTTTTGAACACAAACATGAAAGGCAGGAATCAAAAAAAATATTTTTTTGAGCTTTCGAAAACGTGTTGATGTTTCGACTATAACCACTGAAAACAACTCAGGAAGCCTATGTAGACCAAATATGATAGAGTAAACTCTCAAAAACCAATGAGACATTTCTTTTACACTCTAATACATCAGGCCGTCAAGGTGACGAGTAACAATTTATCCATTCCGGCCATTATTGGAGATTAAAGTCGGATAAAAAAGTTGACTCATCAGATGACTCCCTAACCCTTAACCCTTTAACTTTCGAATTGTTCCAGTCTGTAATGATGTTGTGTGCTTAAACATGATCAGTAGGGCCAATTGATTGTATTAACTCGCCGATATTTTTTCTTGTATTTCAATGTAGACTTGCTGCTGCATGTCTGCAATGTCTTTTTGTGGTTCTTTTAGCCATGTCCCCAATTTTCGGCCAGTTTCCCCAATGTATGTAAGGTTGCAGTTGTTGCATGGAATTTGTTACTTTTTCGGTCACTTGTCTTTTGGATGAACATTTAGTTGCTTGATGGCATTGCGTGGTCGCATGAGCGTGCTAATGTGAGCCTTGAAATACTTCATATACTCCTACATGGTATAGTGACCATGTCATTGGCTTTCTTTGGAACATAAATATTGCTTCTATTTTCGTTTTTTTTCTACTTCCCATTGACCATTCTAGGTATCAACATGTCAGGTCATGTTTGATGTGTCGCTTTACGATGTCCAATATCGTTTTGTTCAGGAACGATGTTATTACATCTGTACCGGAGAGTACGAACTATCCCCCAACTTCTGATGTGATTGATGGTGTTGATTGAAGCTAAGATACTGGTCTGTGAACGAGTTTATTTTTGTATACGAGAAATTTGATTGACGCATCAGATCTTCTTATGATAAGGATGTGAAGGAAAGGCATTTTCGGTCCGCAACTTCTTCTAATGTAAATTCTATGTGTCTGTTTCATCCGACTGACCTCATCTTTCTTGGTTGCTTACAAGATAACATCGACACACTTTTTCATGGTATGGTAAGACACATCATCGGAGCAATTTTGTTGTCTTTTTGCTGAAAATGCTCCAAATAGTGATACTTGGCTGCCGATTGGTGCCCAAACTTTTACTGGTAAATTGTGCCCCCGAGAATTGGTGTTGAGTTTAAACTCCAACAACTCAATGATAGTGTTCGTCGTTCATTGGTAGGAGAGTCATTGCATCGGGCAAGTAAAATATGTGGCCCTCTTCAAAAAACTGCTTGCTAGACCCGACGCAAAATATCCTGGGCCTTTGCATGTGGTGTTCTTTTATTTCCATCAATCTGCAAGGCATCGAGAAAGTTGTAGCAATTAGGCTTGTCTCTATTATTTCACTTGATTCTGCCCACGGAGTCTTTGTAAGTTGTTTTCATGGATTAAGAGTCGTGACAAGAAAACAGACCTTTTCAAAAATGTTCAAAGTAAGTTCACAATTCCAATTTGTGTCCTATTCATATCAAATTTATTAACCTTATTCCGATTGCGTTCAAGTGATTCAGCCATATGAAATATTTATTCTCTATTTCTCAAGGCATTGCAACTTGTTCTGTAGTATTTGTTACAACATGTGGATTGGATTTATCAAATTTCGCTCGTTTTATTGCATAAGTAGAGGTTCTACAACGAGTGGTTGTTGGATATGGAATTTCTTTCACTCGAGTTGATTATTTTTTTTAAAGTTGCAAAGGACACGAGCATTAGTGAGCGAATGTCTTTTGCAGCTTTTAAAAAATAATTAACGTAGGTGAAACAAATTCCTTATCCTATAACCACGATTCGTGTGACCTGTTTCTACCACAATAAAATTCAGGCAGTGGCAATGTTGTTTTCAGGAATGAACCGCGGAGATTATGACGACATCAACAATCGATGACGACGTCAACAATCGCACGTGACTTTCAACCACGTGATTTCCGGTCAAAGTCCAGATTCTCAACAAATCAAATGATTGAAGGTCATATACCACTAATGGTATATAATATTTATTTATTCAACAGTCAGCACGTTTATACAAGGTCTAAGAGAGGAATAACACTAATAACATAATAATGATATTGTGGTAGAAAAGGCTTTATCTTTTTCTGTACGAACATCATATCCACTACTGTTGTTATACCTTAGCAATTATAAACATTTTCTGTTTTAATATTGTAAATATCAAAACCTCTAAAGATAGTAGTTGTGTTAATTTGAAACATGGTACTTGAAGCAAAGAAGCACTCGAAATATACTAGTTAACCAATATTTATATTATATTCTTTCAGGTCAAACTATTGTTGTGCACTGTGTATGCGTTACCATTCAGAAAGCTGACTTGGATGGTCAAGGGGTTCGAATCAACGTAAGTCGGAAAGACAATCCAAATACAATGTACTGGTAAGGTATCCACTGTCTCGTGAGCTCCTAACGAAAACACCTGAATAGGAAACAAAAGGGTAGAACAATGCACTATATCGCTGTTAACATAATAATTATATTTCATATCAAACCATCGTAGATGTTTATTGGTACTCCTGGTGTCTGGTCAGCCATATTTGGCAAATCATCGTTTTTACAAAAGGAGATCATGATTGGGGATTGAGAACGTTAAAAATTTAATGCTATAACCGGTCACCACATCGTCGGAAACCCACGGTACACTTCTCTGACGTTTGCATCGCCCAATCAGAATGGTCGTTTCTCGTGAAACTCTGTTATATAATTTTATCGTGTCCACGACCAGTATATTTCTGTAGGCATGACGCCGATGTCAATCGCCGTATATCAGGACCTTATATTTTAATCACAATCGACATAAGTATAACACAATCGACGGATTGTGTTGAGAGGCGGTGCTTCAAATGAAACGGGATAACCCGGCTTGATGTCCCGGTTGTATGTAGTCACGGAAAAATTATCGATATTATTGGCTACTATTTTAGTACGAAAACGAGAGTTTCTTTCCATTTAAGCCCACGGTATGCAAATGTCAGAGAAGTGTATCGTGGGTTTCCGACGATGCGGTCACCAATGACAAAACATAACTGTTTATCAAAGAGTATTCCAACAGGTTGGGAAGAGGAACTGTAAGATTCATTTCTGTTTGTAGTTTTTTACTGCTGCAGCAGCTGGTGCTGCAACAAAGGGAGTTTCATCCGGGACATAAAATACTACTACTAATGATTAACGGAAAGAAAAATCAATAAGGTGTTTGATTATCAAATGTAATGGGGACAAACTAAAGCGTATGCATGTATACAACTTTTAAAATTTCCACATACAGTGGATGTCACGGTAAGAGCGGGGGTCACGGTTAGTGAAAACTGCTGTCAGTCTTAATCAAACCTTTTTGCAAATGATTCCTGTGGCACATCCGATATGTAGACCTTTTTTAAAGTTGTTTACTGACATCCAATGAGGTTTATGTATTATTTTATTTTGAAATAACAAATACATTTGTACGTTTGATCACCTGCCCCCAGAAAATAAAAGTTTGGAAGTAATTCCATGTTTTGAAAAACGAATAAAAAGTAACTCTTAAACTTAACTGTTCTTATCAAACCAAGGGAGCAAAACTAAAGATAATTCATATCATCATCCACAGTCCGTGCTATATACTTTCCTAAATTTGCCTTTGAATTCACCTTTACACATTTTTATAAAGTCAAACAAACTTATTACTGTTTTACCCGATTCACTGATTTTTTAGTATGCCTCGAAAGGCAGTTCACTAGCACTAACAAATGGCTTCATTGTTGCAATAGATACTATCAGACGGAATGTCATGCACGAATACCTAATAAATTTATCTCATACACATATTCAGCTGAACCACTTTACGTATAGATATCGTGCTATTACCTATATCATACACATATCCAGCAACATTACTTTACGTACAGATTTGGTGCTATTGTTGTCGACATGTGGGATACGCTGGCTGGGCGTACAGTCCTCCGGGTTATAGTACAGTTCATACTGGCCCTGGCTGTTTGTAGATGAAGCTACGTAAACCCCGGTCACGTATGACACGGCAGATCCGGTCATCGCAGAAACATTAACCTGAAACAACCCCAGCATAAATGTCGGTTAATGTAAAAAACGAGTCAAGATTTCCATTCATTATTGTTATTTTAAAAATGCACGCGATCTAAAAACAGCATATGTATCGTCTAAATAAAGTAATTGCTAATGTTTGTTTGAAAACTACATTTTGCATCAAATGCTCGAGATATTCCTACTTTTACTTAAGAAAAGGTGGATCTGTCTCTATCAATAAAGGAAACAATAGCCAACACGTGCTATTATTCCTAAAACATCACAATCGTTTCATTAATTTTGTCATCCATATTATGCACATATGATGGCGATGCAATTCATATACTTCACTGTTACAATTTAGTTTTATATGAAGAAAGTACGGGATCTTTGTCTCTCTGCAATCGACGGAGAAATTTCAAACTCAAAGAATTTTGAAGCTTGATATTGGAAACAGCCGAGTCTTATAGTTCAACTCAAAGCCTCGGGTTGCCTTTATCAGATTGGAAAGACGGTTTTATTCACGCATATGAATGTCAGGATTACCTGGATATTTTCTCTTTAAAAAGAGAAAACGTCTTCTCTAAGACGCAAAGAAGATTGAGCACTAGGATTTTAGCTCTTGAAGTTCCAAATCGTATTACGCATTTTATTAAAAATACGGCTATTCAGTATAAGTGTTATTTTAGACGAGAGGGAAAGCAAGACAAAAACTAAACGAAAACCCTTTTTTAATCAAAAGTAGTAATGTTCAATTTTAAAACAGCCATTCTTCAGTGGATACTGGATTGATCAGCGGAGATAGGAAAGTGAAACAACCAGAATTGTAGTGTATTCAGAGTGATGCAACCAGATTAGTAACTAAAAGACTAGAACAAGCATATTAGCGTTGAAAGGAGATGGAAACGGCCTCATTAGTGGAAGCAAAAGTATGAAACAACCATATTAGTAGTAAAAGGATAGTGAAACAACCAGATTAGTTGCAGCAATTAAGTAAAACATCCAGATGAATAATGACACTATCAGTTTAATGATAAAAGGATAGTGAAACTATCAGATAAATGGTGGTAGGGTAGTGAAACTATCAGATAAGTGGTAACAAAATAGTGAAACTGTCAGATTAATGGTGAAAGGATGGTGAAACTATCAGATTAATGGAAAAAGGATAGTGAAACAACCAGATTGATGGTGAAAGGATGGTGAAACCATCAGATTAATGGGGAAAGGATAGTGACACTATCAGATCAAAGGTGGTAGGATAGTGAAACCATCAGCTTGATGGTGAAAAGATGGGGAAACCGTCAGTTTGATGGTAAAAGGATGGTGAAACCATCAGATTAATGTGGAAAGGATAGTGAAACCATCATATCAATGGTGAAAGGATAGTGAAACCATAAGATTAATGGAGTAAAAACAATGAAACAACAAAATTAGTGATGACAGGATGGTGAAACAACAAGCTTAGTGGTAACTCGGTTACTCAGTCGTTCAACAACAGACTAGTGGTTGGTGAATTTACGATGCCAGATCGTTTAGATTTTATACATCTTCCTCTTTTATTTAGCAGTTTGCTTAGCGAGAGATCAACCTCAGATTTAAAAAAGGAATACACAGGGCAAGAAGTCGATCTTTTTATGAGTTTAATTTTTTTTCTTTCTTATACTAAACTATTTTGTTTAACGAAAAGTCTTAGAATAGTGTTTGTTTATCAAAGACATGACTAGATGACACACTTGGGTAAAGGGTAAGCAGGAGGATGATTTACCATTATCTCCGCTGAATATGGCACGGCACTTGTCACATTGGTACTTGCTAACTGGGCGTTGGGTGTTTCCTGACTGATGGTCCCTGAACCTGTTGAATAAGAGAAAATACCCATTTAACGATTTCTATAGTGAAATAAATGTAATGTACGATGAAGTCTTCATCGGCTTTAGCTCATTCTATATAGTGTAATTTTAAAGGCTTGTGTGATATATTTGCTCTCTTTCTACATATCATTTTTCTCATCATTCACAGTCAGTGTATATTCGGTCAATGTAGACATTTGTTATATATTTATTTTTGACATAAACATAAAAAAAAAAAAGAAAATCACAATATAGTTTTCAGGTAAGGTTGCGCTTTATCACATGTTACAATGTATGTGGGCTTGAAGACCGACATAGAAAGCAATTTTTGTCTTAAAAAGACAAGAAAAAATGTGTTTTTATTGAATACGAACTGACACACTAAGTATAAAAGTCTTAGCTACTGAGTATAATGTCAGGCCGTCAACCCCTCCACCTAAATAAAACACCAAAATAGTTTAGTTTTTGTTTGTTTGTGTTTTTTTTACCGTTTTAAAAGTGTTAACATGATGGTGCGCAAGTGTAACCCAACATCCAATTGTTATTTACAATATTTATAATTAAGTACAGCAGGTTAATTTCTAAACAATTCAACATTTATGCTGATTGCCAATTGCTTACATTCTAGTACTGTTTTGTAACTCATCATGTGTTAAAACCGACACATCCTACTAAAGTGTGATTTATATAAATAGTAATGGGATTCAATTTAATCTAAAATTGTAGAGACACCTTCATTTCCCAGTCTGGCCTATTGATGTATGTTTCAGTGAATGGATTTGCTCCGACTGCCTTATTGTGTTACTATTAATGTTATGATTATGGACGGATTGGTCGAGTGGTTAACACTCTGGCCTTCCATGCAGGCGGCCGGGGTTCGATCCCCGTAATCTCATACGCATGGAACATTCAAAGAGTGTTTTTCTCCTACCCACGCAACTACAACAACCCAGGTGGAGGTGGCACTCTAAAAGATGCCATTGGAAACGCGGTCCGACTATAAACAGAACACAATTCATCTCCAACACACACACACATACATACACACATATGGAGATATTAGCCAGGTGGTATAGGACAAGTAGTTAGCGCCTGATAAGGCAGCTCCTGCGAACTCCTCAGAATTGTATATGATAGAACTGTATTTGTTAATTGTATTTATTGTATGATAATCGTATATATATGTACTGTAAAACGCTTTAGAGTGGCTTATGTTAGCTAGATAGGGCGCTATATCAAATGTTGTATATTTATTTATTCATTTATTTTGAATTTTGTTATCCGTATAACCTGTTAGGTAGGCGGCTCCCCGGCCATTCCCGCCACATGCTTCAAATGTTGTAGCTCCCCCGCATGACGTCACACACAATGAATCATCCCTGCCGCTTGGATTGGGGGAGTTAAAACTTCCACAGTGACAGTTCTGTCCATCCTGCAAGTACATACTTATATACTGTAAACGTACATATTTTCGTGGTAATCATATTTCAGCGCTTTTCGCATCGAAAATATTGCGGTGAAATATTATTGCTCTAATTGGAGTTTATATATACTGCTTATATCGTTATTTTCACGGATGCACGAATTTATCATCGCGCTAATACGATTGTCAATCATAACAAGTAAACACACTAATGATCATACTCAAAAACGTCCATCTGCATATCACTCAAATATACAGAATATTTCTTAATAGGACAAAGATAAAACTTGCCCATAATTCTGATCAACCTGCATCTCTCTAATCCTTGTGTTATTAGTTTGTTTGTCAGCAGTTGATATCGATCACAAAAATCATTATATTTAGAGCAAGCCATAGAATATCGAATCAACTGCGACATGTGATAAAAGTCTGGTGGTAGACTGGCCACATGCCAACACGGCCAGTCTATCACATATCTTCGTAATATAAATTCATATATATGTAGTGCATGGCAACACCACGCATCACCGAGTGACCACCAGACATATAAATAATATATCTGTTAATTACTGGGTATGGTACGTGAAACTAATATCACAGAACATTATATTACGAAAAAGTCATCGCTGTCAAGAGTCGTGTCAATCAAGAGCGTATAGGTACAATATAGATCTTCTCAACTCAACTACACATCCGTAGGATATTGGAACGAATAATGTTTTCATTCAAACACGCATCGTTATATATGTACCCACTACACCAAATATAACCGTCACGCTGTAAAATGTGTTCAATTTAAAAAAAAAAAACAAAAAAAAAAAAAAACGTTTAGGGAGAATATTCTTCTAGTGGCTTTGTTTCAATGAAAATAAAGCGTGGTGCGTGTCTTCTACTTGTACTGCCTAAATTGTCCATAACTCATTAAATATGCCCCGGGCTTCAAATTCCATCTTTAACATAAATGAGAGTTTAAACACCTTAATAACACATTCACCCTTCTATTAATGTTTTTCTACTAAGAACTACCACAAGATGATGTAACAAACACATATGCTGCACCTTTTAAATTAAGTAATTGGTACAGTATGCCGACGAAATGAATTAAACTGCATCATACAGCTGTTTCGTCCTCCTAGAACTCTTCAGTGATGCTAGGGGCCAAAAGGTGGGGATCCAAAATTTCTAAGCTAATGGAGAAGCAGAATGGTCAGGTGCGTAAAACCCCTTTATTTTATGATTTTGAAGTAAAATTAAACTGGTTCTAAAGCTTCAATAACCATCATTCACAGTATAAATTACTTTTGTATTATCGTATCTGTCAGCACTATTTTCTCTTAAGAGTTATTTTATTCGCCAAACTCTCCTTCTCAATTTGGTGTAAAAAAAAACATCAGAGAATATCAAATCGTCAACAAAACCATAATCCGAACTCAAAATCGATTAAACTAGGGGCAAAAGAGGAACAAAGGAAAGAGTTACATGGAGTCCCTCGTAATTATATGTATGTCAGATAAAAAAATTGTTAAATACATCATAATTTTATATTTTGGTCAAACTAGGTTACTGTAATGAATACACTGTAAATTGAGTTCCTTATTCATTATTGAAATAATAATGACGATATTCTTTTGACAAGTTCTGGGATCCGGTCCCGCTGACATACTCTGACGATGTAAAATTATATGAAAACGAGAATGTTATTATGTATAAAAGCTGGTATCCATCAGTTATATGTGTTGCATGGTATTACAGCATTTACAAGATACATTCAAATATGATATGCTCAGTGAGCTTTTATAGATAATAACAATTAATTTGGCTATTTTGAGTCTGTGGAGCATCCAGATTACTCGCCTTTATGATAAATAAAGTTGTCGATCTCGGCGAACATACGTTGTTACACATTGTGACGGTCATGAAAGGTTTGGAAAGGTAGTTTTGCATATTCAGGTTGGAATTGTCCCAGCATCCTTCGTACGTGTATTGGATCGGTAATGGGTCTGAAACACAGCATTATCAATCTAAGTAGGATGACGACATAACATTCGGTTGGAACACATGCACGATATAAATTGTTTAAGTGGTATGAATAGTTTGATGTTACATATCAGTGAATATTTGTCTAACACGTTGGATTCTATACACATGAATACTTGTCTTACAAGAACAGTTTGATGTTATATACAAATTAATACTTGTCTTAGAAGTTGGATTCTATACAAATGAACACTTATATAACAAGAATAGTTTACTGCGTTATACCAGTGAACACTTTATTAACAAGAATTGAACAGTTTGATGTTATATAAAAGTCATAACTATCAATATTATTATTGGCTAGTGCTATATAGCATTCAATACTTAACTATCAATATAGGCTTTCTGTATTAAGACAGTCAATACTGAATTATCAATATGGGCGAGTGTAATGTAACAGGCAACACATAACTATCAATATAGGCTTGTGTATTATAACAGTCAATGCTTAACTATCAATTTTGGATAGTGCTATATAGCATTTAATACTTAACTATCAATATAGGCTTGTGTATTATGACAGCCAATACTAAATTACCAGTATGGGCGAGTGTAATGTAACAGGCAACACATTACTTTCAATATAGGCTTGTGTTATATAAGAGTCAATACTTAACTATCAATATTAATATGGATAGTGCTATATAACAGTCAATATTACACTATCAATTTGGGTTAGTGTTAAATAACAATCAATATTTAACTATTAATAAAGGCTAGTGTTATATAACAGTCAATACTTAACTATCAATATAGGCTAGTGTTATAAATGTCAATACTTAACTATCAATATGGGCTAGTGTTATATAACAGTCAATACTTAACTATCAATATGGGCTAGTGTTATATAACAGTCAATACTTAACTATCAATATAGGCTAGTGTTATATAACTGTCAATATCACACTATCAATATGGGCTAGTGTTATATAACAATCAATACTTAACTATCAATATGGGCTAGTGTTATATAACAATCAATACTTAACTATCAATATGGGCTAGTGTTATATAACAGTCAATACTTAGCTATCAATATGGGCTAGTGTTATATAACTGTCAATATCACACTATCAATATTGGCTAGTGTTATATAACAATCACTACTTTACTATCAATATAGGCTAGTGATATATAACAGTCAATACTTAACTATCAATATGGGCTTGTTTTATATAATAATCAATACTTAACTATCAATATGGGCTAGTGTTATATAACAATCACTACTTTACTATCAATATTAATAAGGGCTAATGCTTTATAACAGTTAATACTTAACTATGAATAAATACAAGTGTTATATAATTGTCAATACTTAACTATCAATATGGTTTAATGTTATATAAAAGTCAATATCACACTATCAATATGGGCTTGTTTTATAAAACAGTCAATACTTAACTATCAATATGGGCTAGTGTTATATAACAGTCAATACTTAACTATCAATATAGGCTAGTGTTATAACTGTCAATACTTAACTATCAATATGGGCTTGTGTTATATAACAGTCAATACTTAACTATCAATATGGGCTAGTGTTATCTAACAGTCAATACTTAACTATCAATATAGGCTAGTGTTATAACTGTCAATACTTAACTATCAATATGGGCTTGTGTTATATAACAGTCAATACTTAACTATCAATATGGGCTAGTGTTATATAACAGTCAATACTTAACTATCAATATGGACTAGTGTTATATAACTGTCAATATCACACTATCAATATGGGCTAGTGTTATATAACAGTCAATACTTAACTATCAATATGGGCTTGTGTTATATAACAATCACTACTTAACTATCAATATGGGCTAGTGTTATATAACAATCAATACTTAACTATCAATATGGGCTAGTGTTATATAACAGTCAATACTTAACTATCGATATGGGCTAGTGTTATATAACAGTCAATACTTAACTATCAATATGGGCTAGTGTTATATAACTGTCAATATCACACTATCAATATGGGCTAGTGTTATATAACAGTCAATACTTAACTTTCAATATGGGCTAGTGTTATATAACAATCAATACTTAACTATCAATATAGGCTTGTGTTATATAACAATCACTACTTCACTATCAATATAGGCTAATGTTATATAACAGTCACTACTTTACTATCAATATTAATAAGGGCTAATGCTTTATAACAGTTAATACTTAACTATGAATAAATACAAGTGTTATATAATTGTCAATACTTAACTATCAATATGGTTTAATGTTATATAAAAGTCAATATCACACTATCAATATGGGCTTGTTTTATATAACAGTCAATACTTAACTATCAACTTTGGCTAGTCTTATATAAAAGCAAATATCACGGTATCAATATGGACTGATGTTATATAACAGTATATACGTACCTGGCACTGGGTAAACTGCATACATGTTAGAACTGCCCCCACATGACAGAGATGAGGAAGTGTCTCCGGGACAGGTTGAAGTGCACTGACTGTCATCTCTACCGGTCGGCGAACTTACGAAATCCCCACAATGGCACTTATACCCCATCTAAAAATAAATTTATACATACAAAGACTGAGGATCACTTTCTTGCTTATCACTTGTCCTTATGATATTACATTAAGGATACCTGACAGTAACAATAGACGTCCATGCCTCATGTGTGTGTTACGTCATCTTAGGTGTTGTGTAAAGAACGTCGCACAAAAGACAGAACATAGCACAAAATCCAATAACAAAAACTACTCCTGATTTCTAAGAAATTCAATGGACCATTGGACGTGCCAGGTTTTGGAGGTAGAGGAAAGCAAGAGTACCCGGAGAAAAACCATCGACCTACGGCCAGTACCTGGCAACAGCCTCACGTGGGTTCGAAATTTGAACCCATAGGTGGAGCGTTAGTGGTAGAATGCCAGGACACCTTAACCACTCGATCATTAAGAAGATATGACAAAATAAATGTTAACTTGTGCCTACATTCATCTGTAAGAATTCGAAGAATATGGACCTCAGTTGACCGATTGGATATTGAGTCTCTAAATATTTTAGGAGAGTGACTTTTAGTTGAGTCTCTAGTTAACATTAGTTCGAAAAAGTTCACGTGAAACTGAAACAGTCAACTTTATACTGGAACAGGTTAACAGGTCGCCATTTTTGTCTCATCGAAGACTATTCTGTATCTTTGTGTGATATGAAGATGGAGTTTTTTGAGTATACTCATGAATATGGTTACTTGTTGTGATTGACAATGACTCGGTTCTCATTTCGAGGACTTTATGTTTACTTGGATGTGACCAAGATTTACATGGCGGGTGTCGTCGATGAAGCAGAAGACGCTTACTCTTCCGGAACACCTGGTCTTACTCTCTTGTACTTTTACAAGGGTCTCCGTGTGGATTGTTCCTTTTTTCGTATTTTGCCCCTTATTTAATCAATTATGAGTTCGGATTATGTTTTTGTTGACGCTTCGGTATTCTCTAATTTTTAAGTTTGGTCTCGAGTTTCGTGTTAACATAAGTTTGAAAAAGATCACTTTAAACTGAAGCATACAACGAAACTCGAACAATTTCATTCGGAGTTTTGTCATTTTGTAAGCACTGATGGCTTCTCAAGAACCTCCTCAATTGTCATTGCAATGGAATACTAGAAGCTGTATACAATAGCATAGCACTTGAAGTGGTGCATTATTATTCGGACAAAAAACTGACAAATTTGTCAAGTGGACGTTACAAAAGTAAGAGATGACAGCGGTAGAGTTCCGGAGTGTTGCTATGACGACAAATGCTATAACAAAGACCTAATCTGCAGAGGCCGGCTATAATTCGCTCAATATATTTAGCTATAGGCCATGTTATGATGGGTAGGTAGAAGGTAAGATAGAGGAAATGTCACTTCTGCTTGTATACTGTGGTGTTACAAAGCACCAGAAAAAAAATCAGAGAATACCAAAGTGTCAACAAAACCATAATCGGAACTCTAAATTGATTAAACTGGAGGCAAAATATGAACAAAGGAAAGATTTGCAAGAAGACCCTTATAAAATTACAAGACAATTAGACCAGGTGTCCCGGAGGGTAAGCGTCTTCTGATTCATCGACGACACCCGCCATGCAAATCTTGGTCACATCACAGTCAGCATCAATCCTCAAAACCGAGTCATCATTGTCAATCACAACAAGTAAGCACACTAATGAGCATTTTACAAAACGTCCATCTTCATATAACACAAAGATACAGAAAATTGCTCGATTAGATCAAGATAGCGACCATAAAATTTGCCCATAATCATAACTAGATACTAGATATAAAACTGATTTCCAATGTCCAATCATACGACTAATGTAGATACTTTTCGTTCCTTGAAAAAAAAAAAGATTACTCTATCTGTGAAATGTAAATGTATACACAAGATATTATTTCAATATTGTTCATTTCAAGGTTTAGCAACAACAATAAATATTTGTTGATAGTCTTCTTTGCGAGACAAATAACGAAGTAGCACGAATACGAAAAAATGTATTTTTCAATGGAGAATCCCGCTCCGTAAAGGTTGATATGGTACCCTTTCCACTTTCGTGCTTTCTACCTCAATGACATGGAAGACAATTGAAATACAACTGCCATCCGCATTAAAACGCGTGATTATGATCATGTTTGTTTCCTCTATTTTCTGTTTACTTTCTCTCCTATTTTCTAACTCATTGTACTGGTTATCCCTCAAAGCACCCGTTCCGAAATTACTTGGGTTGTTGCGAACAAACAAACAGCAAATAAAAAAACTTTGAAGATTCGACCATCTGGTAGGACTGAAAGGTTATACAGTTTATAAAGTAAACGTTAAAAATAAGATAAATGACAAAGTGCATGGTTCATAAGTGTTATTGACAAAAAGTACCTCTAGGAACATGCGTGGACGGGGCATCGCCCTGCAGTAGTCGGCACATAGTTGTACGGTCATGTGTTGGTTGTCCTCACCAGAGTAAGTCTTTGTTAGGGCGCTATATGACCAGCACCCTTCGTACGTGTATTGCACAGTACTTGAGGATGACCCTGAAATTAAATATTATAATTATTAATGAAGTCATGCAGGAAACTGAACAGTGTGGTTAAGTGTCATTTATAGTATATGATCATGAAAATTTTGAGTTTATTTCTTGAAACACACATTATAAAGTACTTATTATGCATGTACACACACTGTAAAGCATTACTGTTAAATATTCATCAAATACATATTGCTTAGTTACACTGTAGTACTGGTAAGAGTGTGTATTATTCATGTAATGTAAAGTGTTACTGTTAGATATCTATCACACACGTAATGTAAAGTATTACTGTTAGATATCTATCACACATGTAATGTAAAGTATTACTGTTAGATATCTATCACACAAATAATGTAAAGTGTTACTGTTAGATATATATCACACACGTAATGTAAAGTATTACTGTTAGATATCTATCACACATGTAATGTAAAGTATTACTGTTAGATATCTATCACAAAAGTAATGTAAAGTATTACTGTTAGATATCTATCACACACGTAATGTAAAGTGTTACTGTTAGATATCTATCACACACGTAATGTTAAGTATTACTGTTAGATATCTACTACACACGTAATGTAAAGTATTACTATTAGATATCTACTACACACGTAATGTAAAGTATTACAGTTAGATATCTATCACACATGTAATGTAAAGTGTTACTGTTAGATATCTACTACACACGTAATGTAAAGTATTACTGTAAGATATCTATCACACAAGTAATGTCAAGTATTACTGTTAGATATCTATCAAACAAGTAATGTAAAGTATTACTGTTAGATATCTACCACACACGTAATGTAGAGTATTACTGTTAGATATCTATCACACAAGTAATGTAAAGTGTTACTGTTAGATATCTATCACACACGTAATGTAAAGTATAACTGTTAGATATCTATCACACACGTAATGTTAAGTATTACTGTAAGATATCTATCACACACGTAATGTAAAGTATTACTGTTAGATATCTATCACACACGTAATGTAAAGTATTACTGTTAGATATCTATCACACACGTAATGTAAAGTATTTCTGTTAGAAATCTATCACACACGTAATGTAAAGTATTACTGTTAGATATTTATCACACACGTAATGTAAAGTATAACTGTTAGATATCTATCACACACGTAATGTTAAGTATTACTGTAAGATATCTATCACACAAGTATTGTAAAGTGTTACTGTTAGATATCTATCACACAAGTAATGTAAAGTATTACTCTTAGAGATCTATCACACACGTAATGTTAAGTATTACTCTTAGACATCTATCACGTAAAGTAAAGTATTACTGTTAGATATCTATTACATACGTATTGTAAAGTATTACTGTTAGATATCTATCACACACATAATATAAAGCATTACTGTTATATATCTATCAAACAAGTATTGTAAAGTATTACAGCTAGATATCTATCACACAAGTAATGTAAAGTATTACTGTTAGATATATATCGAACACGTATTGTAAAGTATTACTGTTAGATATCTATCACACACTTAATGTAAAGTATTACTGTTAGATATCTATCAAACACATAATGTAAAGTATTACTGTTAGATATCTACCACACACGTAATGTAAAGTATTACTGTTAGATATCTATCACACACATAATGTAAAGTCTTACTGTTAGATATCTATCACACAAGTATGTAAAGTATTACTGTTAGATATCTATCAAACAAGTATTGTAAAGTGTTACTGTTCGATATCTATCACACAAGTAATGTAAAGTATTACTGTTAGATATCTACTACAAACGTAATGTAAAGTATTACTGTTAGATATCTATCACACACGTAATGTAAAATATTACTGTTAGATATCTATCAAACAAGTAATGTAAAGTAATACTGTTAGATATCTATCACACACGTAATGTAAAGTATTACTGTTAGATATCTATCAAACAAGTAATGTAAAGTGTTACTGTTAGATATCTATCAAACAAGTAATGTAAAGTAATACTGTTAGATATCTATCACACACGTAATGTAAAGTATTACTGTTAGATATCTATCACACAAGTATTGTAAAGTGTTACTGTTAGATATCTATCAAACAAGTAATGTAAAGTGTTACTGTTAGATATCTATCAAACAAGTAATGTTAAGTAATACTGTTAGGTATCTATCACACACGTAATGTAAAGTATTACTGTTAGATATCTATCACACAAATAATGTAAAGTATTACTGTTAGATATCTATCAAACACGTATTGCTTAATTACTACTGTAAAGTACTTACAATACACATATTGTAAATAGTACTGTTTTATATCTACTAGGATATAGCTAGTCTTTATTTTGAATACGATTTAGGTAACTGATCACCGCTATTTAACTATATGGTTTATACTGTGTTACTATGATGCTCGTATGGTGTAATTTTGATATATGACACTTTAATAAACAAATTGATTGATTGTTTGATTGATTGATTGATTGATTTATTGGTCTATTATACGCGTATTGTTTATGCTAAGTAGTACTGTTTTATTACTCACTACTGTAAAGAAAAGCCGTTATGTATCAATTATTCATTAATTTAAAGAGGTACTTTTGAGTATTTATTATTCACTTATGTAAAGAAATATTGTTAAGTATTAATTATTCCCATATAATAAGAAATACTGTAAAGTATTGATTATACTCTACAGTAAAAATGTACTGTGAAGTATGTTTTATTCACATTATGATCTCATAAACTAAACAAAATAAAAGGTTAATTCTTATATTTAAAGTATTTTTCTGTAAATGGTTCATAACCTTTCCGTTCAATAGAGCCCCATCTGCGGATATATATTTCATTTCAAAACTTACAAACGTGAAAACGATTCAATAAATGTAACAGCATGACGTTTGAATAAGCTCCGCCCATGTCGACTATTGATGACGTCATTCAATTGTGACTCGAACTGAATAATTTGCATAGCTCCGCAGACATGTGTTGTTGTCGACGACATAGAAATGTGGCATGTTCCCAAGTATCGTTATTGGAAAATAACTCTAGTTTGCAGGACAGTGGTTATCAAGTCAATGTCAGTGTAGACTGTAAAAATTTATTATTATTCATTAATGTGAAGAAGTACTCTTAGGTATTTATAATTAACTAATTTAAAGACGTGTTATTGAGTATTATTCATTTACTACTGTTAAGATTTAATTATTCACAACTGAAAAAAAACTGTTAGGTATTATCATTCACAAATGTAAATAAGTACTGTTAGGTATTAATTATTCACTACTGTAAAGAAGTACGGTTAGATATTAATTATTCACTACTGTAAAGAAGTACGGTTAGGTATTAATTATTCACTACTGTAAAGAAGTACGGTTAGATATTAATTATTCACTACTGTAAAGAAGTACGGTTAGATATTAATTATTCACTACTGTAAAGAAGTACTGTTAGATATTAATTATTCACTACTGTAAAGAAGTACGGTTAGGTATTAACTTATTCACTACTGTAAAGAAGTACGGTTAGATATTAAGTATTCACTACTGTAAAGAAGTACGGTTAGGTATTAACTTATTCACTACTGTAAAGAAGTACGGTTAGATATTAATTATTCACTACTGTAAAGAAGTACGGTTAGGTATTAACTTATTCACTACTGTAAAGAAGTACGGTTAGATATTGATTATTCACTACTGTAAAGAGGTACTGTTAAGTATTAGATATTCCCGTTATTAAAAGAAATACTGTTGAATAACATACATGTATCATTTAGTACGTACCGTTAAGTATTTCTTATTTACCTAATGTTTCAGAAAGATTCTTACCTTCTGACAGTGTGAGTGGAATGTTTGGCAACCGTGGCACAAGGAAGATAGGATATTGATTTTGAAAAGCGTTGTTCAACGGGCCGTTAAAGATCCCCAGCCAAGCCATATCCGTCCCGGAGGTGCTCCCGATGTAAAGTTGGTACGCCTGTTTACTGTGACAGAGAATATTTATTTACATTTGTGAAACAATTCTCTATACTCCAAGAGTTAAACGCATGTGCGTTCTCTGTAATCCTTGAATATGTCATAGCAAAACTGACGGCCAGTGGGCTAGCAATTTGGCTGAAAATGAAATATATCAACCACACCAGTGAGACATATTTTGTATGTCTGAAGTTACTGTTGGCTATTATAGTTTTATAGTAAAATCTACCTACCTGGCAGCTTTTAAATGCACACATTGTCATTTGTAAGCAGAACTTTGATCGGTCAAATCAGAAAAATATCCTTACTTTGAAAATATTTAGATATTCACCGGTAAAAATGTAAAAAAATAAACCCAGTAAATTTAGTTTAGAGCCACCTGTTTATTTTGTGGTCTCCCATAGCTGGATCGTAAGATGAACTCAAACATGAACCTTGATCAATCTGTTGTTAAAAATTGGAATAGTCCATTGAAATGAAGAGCGGAAAGAAACTCAAGTTTGTTAACGTTGTAGTAGACATGTGAACTTAATTTAGCATGATTAAGTTTAAACATAAGCCTGACATTGTATGTGATACATAAGTATGTCAATGTAGAATGATTTACGCTAAATGAATTTCATTCATACTTACAGGGACTTTTCGGGAGATACAACATTGATATGGATGACGTAAAACACACACGTGCTGCACCTTTTAAATTTAGTGATACAGTATGCCGAAAAAATGAATTAAACTGCATCATACATATAGACCAAAAGATGAAAATCCTAAACTTCTAAACTTCTGTAGATGTAGAAGGGCCAGATGCGTAAAAAACCTTCAAATTATGAATTTAGAAGTAAAATTAAACTTGTTCTGTATCATTTCAAATCATGTACTACGAAAATGTGTATATTATGTACCGTGCCAATATAATATAACACAGTATATAAGGTACATTGTATTGCTGCTTAGTAAGACGGTTTGCAATGTGATGGGTAACAGGTTATATGGACAGTATTATGTGGACATTGTTCTGGCAATTTAGCAATAGTGTTCATGGCGAATAATGTGAACACGGCCCTGTTCATCTTTTAATCCGGAAGTCACTGCATTGAAGGTGTGTGTATTGATTATTGACTGTGTTTTTGTGCTTATGTAAGTTGTATTGTGGTCGCTATTGTTGTGGCTTCAATCGTTTAGCAGGTTCATATTGCTGTAGCGTCAATTGTTTAGCAGGTTCATATTGTTGTAGCGTCAATTGTTTAGCAGGTTCATATTGTTGTAGCGTCAATTGTTTAGCAGGTTCATATTGTTGTAGCGTCAAGTGTTTAGCAGGTTCATATTGTTGTAGCTCCAATTGTTCAGCAGGTTCATATTATTGTAGATTCAATTGTTTAGCAGGTTCATATTGTTGTAGCGTCAAGTGTTTAGCAGGTTAATATTGTTGTAGATTCAATTGTTTAGCAGGTTCATATTGTTGTAGCGTCAATTGTTTAGCAGGCTCATATTGTTGTAGCGTCAAGTGTTTAGCAGGTTAATATTGTTGTAGCTTCAATTGTTTAGCAGGTTCATATTGTTGTAGCGTCAAGTGTTTAGCAGGTTCATATTGTTGTAGCGTCAATTGTTTAGCAGGTTCATATTGTTGTAGCGTCAATTGTTTAGCAGGTTCATATTGTTGTAGCGTCAATTGTTTAGCAGGTTCATATTGTTGTAGCGTCAATTGTTTAGCAGGTTCATATTGTTGTAGCGTCAATTGTTTAGCAGGTTCATATTGTTGTAGCTTCAATTGTTTAGCAGGTTCATATTGTTGTAGCGTCAATTGTTTAGCAGGTTCATATTGTTGTAGCGTCAATTGTTTAGCAGGTTCATATTGTTGTAGCGTCAATTGTTTAGCAGGTTCATATTGTTGTAGCGTCAATTGTTAAGCAGGTTCATATTGTTGTAGCTTCAATTGTTTAGCAGGTTCATATTGTTGTAGCGTCAATTGTTTAGCAGGTTCATATTGTTGTAGCTTCAATTGTTTAGCAGGTTCATATTGTTGTAGAGTCAATTGTTTCGCAGGTTCATATTGCTGTAGCGTCAATTGTTTAGCAGGTTCATATTGTTGTAGCTTCAAGTGTTCAACAGGTTCATGCAAATGTAATTTGTATATCGTTTCTGTATTGTATTATCTATTTCATTGTGACATAGGCTCGCTGTTCGCCCATTGTAGTATTATCACACTTTCCTGCATTGTCCTGTCGTGTTGACCATCGTCTTAATTAGATAAGTCTGATATATAAGAGTATACAACCTCAGGCTACTGAAGACGGAGAGTTGTTGATATTACATTTGCAGACTTGTATACACTGGTGAACAGGTATTTTCCTCCTGGGGAAACTGGCGGATACTCTGATAGTATATTTTCTCTCAGGATGTAAAATATTTAGTTAAATAGCGGTGATCAGTTATCTGCATCGTATTCAAAATAAAGACTAGTGATCTCGCAATATTGATATATAACAGTATTACTTTACAGTATGTGTATGGTAAGTACTTTACAGGATGTTAAGTAAATAGTATATATTACTTATTTTATTAGTAAGTCTTTATAGATGTTTTGTAACATGCTAACTAGTATGCATGTTTATTGTGATTGACAATCATGCCTCAGTTCTCACTTTGAGGTCATGAAAGTTACTTGGATTTCGTCTAGATCGCCATGGTGGGTGTCGCCGATGAAGCAGAAGGCGTCCGGAACACCTGGTCTTATTATCTTTTTCGAGGGTCACCATGTAAATCGTTCCTTTACTCTCATCATAAACCGCTTCGCGGTTTAATTAGAGTACACTCCAGTTTTGTGTTTTATATGCCCCAAAATACTTACAAGTTAATCCTTAAATAATAGCCATTTTAACCGACAGCGGACGATATTTCTATGTGACGTTATATATGTGACGGCATATGTTAACCTCACATGATTATGTTACCTCACTTTAGGGAGGGTAACATTCTCCCATACTAATCCAATGGCCGGAAGTGTCACAGAATTCCCACTTTCCCCACTACTCTCAGAACTGAGACTGCCGGAGGTGGCAAAGTACCTGGAGACGCATTATCATTTAGGCCTGATGTTCGGAATGTAGGATTTTTCGGGATGGAGTAGTGGAGGATGGTAGGAAGGGAAACTGTTTGCCATGGTCTAGTTGTACGGAGATATAATATAGGCACAAACGCATTCGCACCACCATAGGGCTACATCCGAAGATGGCGGAAATCGAGTCGGAAGGAACTTGGATAAATGGTGTCGGGATATGGAAACATGTATGTCAGCTCGGGGACTGGTGGCTATAAGGGAACACTTCCCCACATGTGAGAAGGATTTTCAGAAGTCAGATGGGTATTGCCATTAGAAAAAAGTACTCCCATTTGTATACACTGCCGGGAAGAGCGGACAGGGCAGGAATGTTTTATAAAATGGAATTCCGTACTTCCTAAAAAGGGCTTTATGTATAGTTATTCACAGTTTCTTAAATTCAATGTCTTCAACTACCATAGATTTGTATTACGTTTTGTATTTAATGCTAGAGAATGCAAGTGTAAAATAATGGAAGCTGTACGGTATGTGTTCTAGTGGTAACTAATGTCAGATTGTGTGGAATGTTTAATAATGTCAAGTGTGTGGAATGTGTGTTTTATTATGAACGCATGTAAGATTGGGAATTAGGTATGTGCGTGATATGAATAATGGATTGTATGAAATCTGTGATGAAGTTTTTTTTGTGTAAAAATGTCTATGTCAATAAAATGTTTGTAAAAAAAACTACCATAAATTACATCAAACTATGCTTGCTACAGATTTAATCTTCTCTCGTGCCTTCTATACTCTCGGCCGATGGTGAACGCTTGTACAATGTAATGTGACCAAACTATCGTGAAGTCACTTCGTCTTTAAATGTATTTTTATCAAACAAATACATAAATCAATCAATTTTCTGCTTCCGCTTTCCAGAAGTAATTCTTTGGCAATGGTAAATTTTAAGGAATTAAGCTATCGTGACGTCACTTCGTCTTTAAATTTATTTTTATCATAAAATCCGTAAATCAATCAATTTTCTCCTTCCACTTAAGTAATTTGTTGGCGCTCGTAAATTTAACCTTATAATCAAATCACACAAAAATATATGTTGTTAGTAAGACTTAATTTGGATTTACCTCCAGCTGATATCGATTGTTGAAGAGGTAATTGGAGACGAGGAGTATAAGATGTTACTTGCTACCAGTAGATCCGCTAAGGCTGGACCGGTCCCTGTTGGAACCTCGAACACAATCTTCCACAGTATGTCGCCTTGGTCGTTTAATGTTCTCATGTGAATCTGTACGATAAAACATGAATAGTTCAATGATTAATTTAGTATAAATGGTTGAAATACATATACATGTATCATTTTTTTCAAAATCACATAGCTCGAATTTCCTCAACGCTGACACCAAAATGAGACATAAATGCATGATGCGGGGGCTTTCTCGGTCTTATTCAAGGGCCAGAGGAAACTCCCGCTAAAAATCACACAACATTTATCATCAAGCAATTTTTCTCTCATTTGTTGCGTTAAAAAATAAGTAACAATATTTATGAGGAGTTTGATATAGTACATCTCCGAAGTTCCAGATAGACTCTAGTTTAACGTTCTGTGCGGTCCTGGAAATCCAAAGTGCTAATAATACAGGTTAACTAGTTTGATCATTCGATTTAGTAACATCAATTCCATTTTGAAGTAGGTGTAGCATCACTTTAATCCCCAAGGGACAGACATCATCCTAGCAATTAAATACCCCAAGCTATTCTTGCAGCTTATCGTGTTCATTCGTCTTACCCTGATATATTTCACATGTGAATTGAGCGTAAGAAGGCGTAACAGATAGAGATATACGAAGTTGGTTACCCCCATCAAAAGATACAATGGAGTAACAAACACATTAAGTTACATGACACTTAACAGAAGTAACTTGATCATCTGTTCATGGATCATGGATTATCATGGCCCGTGTAATATGCTAAGCTGTTGGTTGATTTTGATAAAACATGCAAAAAATGCATGTGCTATGATAACACAATTAGCTCCTGTACATTATATATGAAAGCCAGAAAAGTAATGTCGTTATACGCACAAGCGTTTATAGCACACAATAGGAACAATGTTTGACTAGGTATAGATGATATAGGTTTATCAAACCATACACATCAGTTCTGTTTTGAGCTTGAATTGCAAAAACAGCATAAATATGCATCAAACACGAGATTATCGACTACATTCGTTGATTAACACTCCCAATAAAAGTTTCAATGGTTTTGTATGCATGCAAATGTTAAGTCAGATTGCAATATTTACCAATGTAAGAAGCAGTCATACCTTATCTGGGGGATTGCTCCAGTCATCAATAAGTGGACTTCTAACCAAAGTCATTGGAATCAGTTCTTCAACGGACAAGAGGGGGTTAAGATCGCTTGGGCGGGTATTTCCAGTCTGACCCCAAACGGAAGTAATATTGACATCGTTTCCTTCTTTTACCAACATCAAGACTCTTTCATAAGAAGCTACAACACACATCACTCACATGTATAATACTGGAGTATATAAGGTAAACTATTAGACAAACACGTACCTGACATAAATGATAAAACACATCGGCGATGTGCACGTGTATATTAAAGCATGTTAGTCGCGTGTAAGATGTACATACATCAGTAAAGTGTAAATAAAAACCCACCAGACTTGTGTAACTGAACCATTTCAGTCACGTGTAACACACGCATTAGTCACGTGTAACTAAACCAATACAGTCACGTGTAACACACACATTAGTCACGTGTAACTAAACCATGTCAGTCACGTGTAACTAAACCATGTCAGTCACGTGTAACACACGCATTAGTCACGTGTAACTAAACCAATAAAGTCACGTGTAACACACACATTAGTCACGTGTAACTAAACCATGTCAGTCACGTGTAACTAAACCATGTCAGTCACGTGTAACACACGCATTAGTCACGTGTAACTAAACCAATAAAGTCACGTGTAACACACGCATTAGTCACGTGTAACTAAACCATGTCAGTCACGTGTAACACACGCATTAGTCACGTGTAACACACGCATTAGTCACGTGTAACACACACATTAGTCACGTGTAACTAAACCATGTCAGTCACGTGTAACACACGCATTAGTCACGTGTAACTAAACCATATCAGTCACGTGTAACAAATACGAATTAGTCCCGTGCAACAAAACACATCAGTCACGTGAAACCACAAATACATCAATCACGTGACACAAAAACACGTCAGTCACGTGTACCAAAAACACATGAATCACGTGTAACAGACATGCATTAGTTGCGTGCAACAAAAGGCATCAGTATCGTTTAATAAAAACATATCATCCACGTGCTACCTGAAATACATCAGTCACGTGATACAAAAACAAAGAAGTCATTAAGTATCAAACATTAAGCAACGTTAAATGTAGTGAACACAATCAGCATGTATATCATACGAAATATCAGTACCACCAGAATGATCAGGTGTAGTCAAATATTGATTTTAAAGAAACTCGTACAATAAAGGAAAGTTTTCTGAAAATCCAGGTGACCTGTATTTTTCCAATTAGCATTAGAACAAAGCAAAAAAATGAAAACAATCACATTCATTGCTCAAGTGGGTAAAAATTAACAGAAATATCGCTTTCAAATAGTACAAACAAAATAAAAAATATCTTTGTGTTAATTGAATGATCGATGATCTACTGCGATTTCGCTAATTCTCTCACTTTTGAACTGAGGTCTTAACAGCTTATTCCGTGATTACGATGCATGGCTATATCATGCTGAACTGTACATAGTATACATCGCACCAATACTGATGAGTAGCTCAAAGTGAAAAACAGATAGCTGACACAGAAAATAGACATGGTGTTTATTTTCATTTAGAACGTTTAAGTTTATATGAGGGCTTCCAAATAAAGTTTATCTGCGACGGCATTGATCGACAAATAGTTGCTTAAATAAAACATGTATACATTGGTTTGTTTATTTATGAAGTCGTTACATTCCTTTGAATGTGCTTTCATCCCACAGAGAAAGCACTTGATTGATTGTTTCTTAATTGGTTTGTTATACAATTGTAGACCCTTTAACAGTTATGCCGCCGACATTGAAAAACCCACCACGTCTGTCTAACAAAGATCAGAGAACACGAACGTATATCAGCTACTTACAGCATTACTTAGACAAAATCTGTTACATTGCCACGAAATAAATTATGGTTCCGATATGTGTAATTCAACGTGGTCCAAAAGTATTATGATATAATCATACGTATAGATATAACTACGTTGGAGCTAGATTATCGAAGCAAGCAATATTTAAACGAAGCCAATTGTAGATTACTGAAGATGCCTAAGGTTCATCTTAATATGTAAATAACAACAACAAAATACAAAGTATGACACAAATACAGTCATGCAATATACCAATATGTTTGTAATCACATGGACTTTCCTAATATACAAATAAAATGTTTCTAATAATAAGCTGTATATGATAAGATATTGTAGAATAAAGTGACTTTGTGGCAAGATGAATCATGGAATTATGCTACGTTACTAAGTTCTAAGTTGATGTTTACATGGATGTGACCAAGACTTATATGGCGGGTGTCGTCTATGAAGCAGAAGACGCTTACTCTTCCGGATTCTCTTGTGTTTTTTAGGAGAGTCTCCACGTAAATCTTTCCTTTGTTCCTAGTTTGCCTCTAGTTTAATCGATTTTGAGTTCGGATTATGGTTTTATTGACGCTTTGGTATTCTCTGATTTGTTTTACATAATAGTTGAAACCAGAAAAATAACAATGTCAAGTGTCTCAAGAGTCTTTAGCACACAGTAGGGACATTGTTTCACTGGATATGGCTCGTTTAAACCGTACATATTGATTTTGTTGACATTAAGATGCAAATATAATCATAAAATTATGATCTGTGTAGCTGTTGTAAATATGACGACCTTGACCTTTGACACAGTAACATTGAAGTTTGGTCAGTTGAAA
This sequence comes from Mimachlamys varia, assembly GCA_947623455.1. NCBI lineage: Eukaryota > Metazoa > Mollusca > Bivalvia > Pectinida > Pectinidae > Mimachlamys > Mimachlamys varia. The sequence continues at coordinate 24,542,590 of OX392539.1, forward strand.
CCTTGCTTGATTCTAACCAACTTCGTTTCATAGTGTCATTGCAAAATGTTTATCAGTTAAGAGCAACATACTTTCATTATTTAATGTTAAAATCCAATAAATGTAAAATTTGACTTTAACCATTGACCCGGGGACCTTGAGAGTTGGTCGGAAATCACTTCTAACCGACACTTTGCTTTATATTTCATTCGTATGGACAACCTGATTGCTATAGGACACCCGCATCTTCGAGTAAGGGCCCTAACGAAAAATACACCAGGCCATTTACAGAAGCACACCCGGGTTTTCTGTCATACGATTGTATCATTGTAATCTTTAAAGAAAAGGGCAACTGGGTGAGAGAAACTTAAAGCTTGTAGCGGTGAAGATAATAATATCATGGGTAAGAGGAAACCAAAGCTCGTAGTGCTGGGGATAGTAACATAATGGGTGGGAAGAAACTTAAAGCTTGAAGCGCTGAGGATACTAACATCATGGGTGAGAGGCGGAAAAAATCAGAGAATATCAAAGCGTCAACAATACAATAATCAGAACTCAAAATCAATTAAACTAGGGGCAAAATAGAAAAAGGAAAGATTTACATGGAGACTCTCATAAAAGCAAAAGAGAATAAGACCAGGTGTTCCGGAAGAGTAAGCGTCTTCTGCTTCATCGACGACACCTGCCATGTAAATCTTTGTCACATCCATGTAAACATCAAGTTCTCAAAATGAGAACCGAGTATTATTGTCATCACAACAAGTAAACACACTAACAAGCAAACTCAAAAACGTCCATCTTCATATCACACAAAGATACAGAATATTTCTCGATGATATCAAGATGGCGACCATAAAACTTGCCCATAGTCTTCGTCAACCTGCATTTCTCGAATCCCTGTGCCGTAAGTTTGTTCTTTAGCAGTCGACATCGATCACGAAATCGCGATATTTACAGCAAGCCCTAGAATAACGAATCAACTGCGACATGTAAACACCATAGGTTGGAGAAGCAGGGATGTTACTATCAAGAAAGGGAAATTTCACGATCGGAAAATCGATAATAACATCATGGGTGAGAGGAACCTAAAGCTTGTAGCGCTGAGGATAATAACATCATGGGGGAGAGGAACCTAAAGCTTGTAGCGCTGAGGATAATAACATCAAGAGGGAGAGGAACCTAAAGCTTGTAGCGCTGAGGATAATAACATCATGGGGGAGAGGACACTTAAAGCTTGTAGCGCTGAGGATAATAACATCATGGGGGAGAGGAACCTAAAGCTTGTAGCGCTGAGGATAATAACATCATGGGGGAGAGGACACTTAAAGCTTGTAGCGCTGAGGATAATAACATCATGGGGGAGAGGAAACTTGAAGCTTGTAGCGCTGAGGATAATAACATCATGGGGGAGAGGAACCTAAAGCTTGTAGCGCTGAGGATAATAACATCATGGGGGAGAGGAACCTTAAAGCTTGTAGCGCTGATGATAATATCATCATGAGGCAGAGGAAACTTAAAGCTTGTAGCGCTGATGATAATATCATCATGGGTGAGAGAAACATGAAGCTTGTAGCGCTGATAATATTATCATCACGGTTGGGAGAAACATACAGTTTGTAGCGCTGATAATAATATCATCATGGGTGAGATGCAATTTAAGCTTGTAGCGCTGAGGATAGTAACATCATGTGTAGGAGATTCCTTGTCATTGGGAGGGACAAAGATAAAAAAGATTAGTAATAGGACTATAGAGTATTTGTATCTTGTAATCTTGTATCTGCGAATTGATGCAGAAACATATATGGCGAGATGGTTTGCACTTTTGAATTACATTGTCATTATAATATAACAAGATGATATTGATTCCAGTTTTGTTCGTGACAAATCAGTGTATATATTATTTGCTTCTGCCTGCATATTTCATAAGCAAACACAATGGTATTTAACTTGTGTAAGGCTGGTGCTTCACTGTGTCATTTTAAAATAAAAATGATCTTCAGTTCATATCCGTTAGCCATATTGATTTTACGTATACATGTATATGCACTTTGCTAATGAAACTTCATGAATCTTTTTGTAGGGATTGACGTTGATAATTCAGCCATATTGTTGCAAATAAAAAATTCTTTAAAAAAACAGACACGACGGTTCTGTACGTATGAAATGAGATTACCTCATATCAAATGCATGTCTATTACACTTGGGCGTCAGGTATAACATCACTATAGCAACGACATCAGGCATTTGTGTGGATATTGATAACTACAAAGGTTATCCGTGTCAGTATGCTGGCAGTGACAATGGTAAATCGATGTCATTCCTATTGTCGAGAAGTATTAATTAATATTTCTATTCTATTGTTGAGTAGTTCACAGTGTTGGTCGGGCTCCTACAGACATACCACTGTATTGAAAACAGATGACTTCTTAAAATATCTTAAGATGTTGGCTTGGGGTGACCGTTAGTCTACAATGAAACCCTCTGTGTACTGTAGAAATGTACACAAGAATGTAGGTTCCAATAGATCAATATATATAACATATTGTTAGTACTGATATTTGTACCGGTAACTTATTTGCTAATGAAGTGAACCCTGCGATCCACTTCACTTAGTACAAAGGTTTTAAGCCAGGTTCATTTTCCAGACAGTGTTAAATAACTTTTATTTATTTTACAACAATTATGAAACAAGTTATCCAACTTATATAAATCACTCTTGTTGGCCCGGATGTTAGCGCGCGAGGGGTCTTATTGTGGGAGGAAACCGGAGTACCCGGTGAAAACCCACGTGGTCGGGCAGGTGACCCCATACCTTTTCACGTCCCGTCGGGGAATCGAACCCCGGCCGCCTTGGTGAAAGGTAAGTGTGCTAACCACTGCACCACCCGACCACCCTGACAGTGCTAGATAATCACAATCGATTCACTGTCGTATATAATAAGGTCGCAGTATTTAGATGGAGGGATATGCTAAACCATATTTTGATATTCTCCAACAAACCAGGTATGTTGTAAAATGGTCTGTAGCATTCCAGAGAGATGGCACTATAACACATGCCGTTTGAAGCACGGTTCCACTTCTAACAGAATACAATTCATCTCCAGCACACACGCAGGCATACACACTGAGTGAAATATTAGCCAGGCGACATAGAGCAAGTAGTGAACGCCTGGTGATACAGTTCCTGCAAACTCTTCAGAATTTTAAATTTAAGAACTTATGTATTAATTGTATTGATTGTATATCTATGTACTGTAAACTGCTTTAGAGAGGCTTATGTTGGTTAGATATGACAATATATTTATTATGTATGAATTTTATTTATTTTACGGCCACATCTGGTAAATTGGTCTTTTGTAAGGCTTGAGATCTTTTTAACATTCGTCGTGTGAAAGGTTCGACATCACCATCATTGCGCTGTTATATGGAGTGCAAACATTGAATTGAAATAAAAACTCATTTTCAACGGGCAAAAACTTAGTTGGTCTTGGTTAAAGTTTCTGGCAAGCTTTGGTTAAAACATTTTAATTTTAATTTTATTGTTTAATATTGTTCAAAATTATATTGTATACGAATAACGATGAATAGTTTGTTTATTATTATAACATAATAACTATACAATAAAGAAACGTTAGTAAGAAGTCTTTGTGTGCCATGATACTAATTATGGTAAAATAACGAATTCTTACAGCTTTATTATCATACAAACTCTCCGTTTCTATCGTAAACGGTGTTTGTTAGACCTAACCTAAGTCAGATCATCTCTCGTTCTTATTAAGTTTGGAAATAAAATATTTGTAGTTGGTCGGCTTTCGATATTCGATGTCGATGAGATACAATGTAAACCCAGGACTCCTTGTATTCGTATAACTGTTATTCTTTGCATTGTCTCTATATTTACATACAAACGTTATTAGTATTAGAAAAATGTCTTCCATGTCATTGAGGTAGAAAGCACGAGAGTGGGAAGGATTCCACATCAACCTTTACGGAGTGGGATTCTTCATTAAACTTTTTTTTTGCGCGTTCGTGCTACTTCGTTATTTGTCTCGAAAAGAAGACTATCAACAAATATTTATTCTTGTTGCTAAACCTGGAAATGAGCAATATTGATATAATATCTTGTGTATACATTAACATTTCACAGATGAAGTAATGTTTTTTTCTTCAAGGAACGAAAAGTACCTACATTGGTCGTATGACGTGACATTGAACATAAGTTTTATATCTAGTATCTAGTTATGATTACGGGCAAATTTTATGGTCGTGATTGACAATGATGACTCGGTTTTGAGGATTGATACTTACTTTGATGTGACCAAGATTTGCGTGGCGGGTGTCGTCGATGAAGCAGAAGACGCTTACTCTTCCGTAACACCTGATCTAATTATCTTGTAATTTTATAAGGGTCTCCTTGCAAATCTTTCCTTTGTTCCTATTTTGCCTCCAGTTTAATCGATTTTGAGTTCAGATTATGGTTTTGTTGACGCTTTGGTATTCTCTGATTTTTTTTCTGGTGCTTTGTAACACCACAGTATACAAGCAGAAGTGACATTTCCTCTGTCATACCTTTTACCTATCCATAAAAACATGGCCTATAGTTAAACATAATGAGCAAATTATAGCCGGCCTCTACAGAGTAGGTCTTTGTTATAGCATTTGTCGTCATAGCAACACTCCGGAACTCTACCGCTGTCATCTCTTACTTTTGTAACGTATACTTGACAAATCTGTCAGGTTTTTTGTCCGAATAATAATGCACCACTTCAAGTGCTATGATATTGTATACAGCTTCTAGTATTTCATTGCAATGACATTTGAGGAGGTTCTTGAGAAGCCATAATATGCTTGCAAAAATGTCAAAACTCCGAATGAAATTGTTCGAGTTTCGTTGTATGCTTCAGTTTAAAGTGATCTTTTTCAAACTAATGTTAACACGAAACTCAAGACCCAACTAAAAACATAGAAAATACCGAAACGTCAACAAAACCATCATGCGAACTCAAAATCGATTAAACTAGAGGCAAAATAGAAAAAAGGAAAGATTTACATTGAGACTCTCGTAAAAGCACAAGAGAATAAGACCAGGTGTTCCGGAAAAGTAAGCGTATTCTGCTTCATCGACGACACCCGTCATATAAATCTTGGTCACGTCCAAGTATAAGCATCAGTCCTCAAAATTAGAACCGAGTCATCATTGTCAATCACAAATAAGTAAACACACTAATGAGCATACTCAAAAACGTATATCACGCAAAGATACAGAATATTTCTCGATGAGATCAAGATGGCGACCATAAAACTTGCCCATAGTCGTCAAGGGAGCTTATGTCATCTGAATACTACAAAATACCATTGTTTGTTTTACTGACGTACAGTATTTATCTGATGATCAAAATGATTTTGTATTTTAGACTGCATCAGTCGAGTCCAAAAACTTTGTTCCTGAATGATAGGAGGTACCGAAGGGATCGCTTTAAGGGTCTCGCGGCAAAATAAGAAACTGCATAGCATTACACAGCTATGTCAGCTGAGAAGCTGCACACCATGCAATATTCATTTAAGTTCTAATACGAAGAAAACTGGTGTGTTAGTATCAGAATATCAAGCCCACCGCCTCCCTGGCTTCGGTAGCGCTTGGTAAATATTCTGTATCGTTGTATGATATGAAGACGTTTTGAATATACTCATTAGAATAAACTTTATTTCATTTCTTTTTCCATTCAATACATAGTGAAGAGCGAATACACAAATTTAGAAATTGGATTTCGAAACAAGTTTTGCAACTTATATAATCCATCTCATTAGTATGCCTTCTTATTGTGATTGAGAATGTGCCTCAATTCTCACTTTGAGGCCATGTTATTTACTTGAATTTGACCAAGATTTACATGGCTGGTGTCGTCGATGAAACAGAAAACGCTTACTCTTCCGGAACATGTTGTTATCTTGTACTTTTTTCTGTGGTCTCCATGTAAATCCTTTCTATGTTCTTTGGTTTTGGTGACAATTTGGTATTCTGAGTTTTTCTTGTTCAAAGTCAGACAACAAGGTATTGTCAATTACATCAGCACGAAAGGATCCTAAATCTAAATGTTGCAATGCGTGTAGCGGATTTATTTCAATTGTTTAACAAGAAGAAGATTTGTTATACGTTCTTCATAATAAGGACAACTTTCTGACTTCACTACCCAATTGGGGGGATAGCAAAGTATTTGTATATCGAATAACAAATAACAAATATCTGAACAACTTCACCTTGCCTTGCTGCCTAGGTATTCCATTTAGACTGGTGAAAAGAATATTCTAATTCTGCAAGGGCTTTCAGGTCAGACGCATCTTATCAATTAAGCTATTTGACACAATTGTCTTTTCTCAATCCCTTACATCGCTTGTCTGATGAAAGAAGAAATTGATGTATCTTGGCTCTCCGATCGAAAGGATTATTGATATGTGTGTTAAAGCCAAGATTGAATACTTATGAAGACAAAAAAGAAAGATATATAGGTAGACGAGAAAAGGAATAAAATCCAAAGTACTCTCCTATTGCAAATCTTCCTTTGTTGGTTGTGGGTTAATGCATTGCTTTTGTATAAATTTGAAGATTTGATGAAAAAGCATAAAAACCACATTGATTTTAACATCCAGTTCCTGCTAGAAACCTTTAAAAATAACACAATGAGAATCGGTTTCATCCCATTAACAGTGGAGGTACTAAGAAGAGTGATAATAAGCCTTTCAAATGTTGATAATTATGTTCTGGTTTTTGTTTGATTGGAAAAGATATTTCTATATAACGAATGACGATAAAGTGCCCAATGACGAATCGGAAGAAATTATGAGACTTATGTAATCCTTCGCCATCACGTGACGATGTTCTACTCGAGCTAAATAAAATATTGGATAAGTGTCGGTTTGCTTAACCTGTGCTTTTCACCATTGAGATGGACTTGAGAAAAAATAATAAGGGAATACCAAAGCGTCAACAAAACCATAATCAGAACTCAAAATCTATCAAACTGGGAGAAAATACAAAAAAAGAAAGACCCGCCTTGTAAAAGTAAAAGAGAATAAGACAAGGTGTTCCGGAAGAGTAAGCGTCTTCTGCTTCATTTGACACCATTTATTATCATTAAAATAACATATCAAAGCTTGTATGTTATGGTGGATAACACATTATTATGATAAATTTTGAAAAATATTTTACTCGAATCGACATTGTTCATTATCTTACATAATTAAATTCCACCAGAATACCCGAACATTTTATACATATTTATGTGACGTGTTCCTTAAATGATGTTTATTTATCAGCTTAAAAAAAATAGCATAGATAGATGGTGTCGTCAATGCAGCAGAAGACGCATATTCTTCCGGAACACCTGGTCTTGTACTTTTACAAGGGTCTCCATGAACATCTATCCTTTGTTAATATTTTTCCTCTATTTTTTCGATTTTGAGTTTGGATTCAGTTTTTTGCTGACGCTTTGGTATTCTCTGATAATTTTAAACATTGTTAATTATTTAGCTGAGGAAATCATCTTTATTAATCAACTTAAATCATGTTTCATCAATTAGGTTAAAACAATCTTTATCAATTATTAATAACTAAAACATTTTTCATCAATAGGTATAAAACAATGTCTATCAAATAAGCTGAAAACAATGTTCATCAATTAACTTTTAACATTGTTCATCAATAAGTTTAAAACATTGTTTATCGATTAGCTTAAAACATTGTATATCAAATACGTTAAAATAAAGTTTATCAATTAGATTAAAACAATTTCATTAACTACAGTTCTGTATTTTCTCTGATGAAATACTGTCTAACCATGCTACTGTATTACAATCTTTCAAAGTACCAGTTCATGAGCAAGACTCTGACCTACCTCGTCTTTATTGGATACCGAATCTACACAAGGATTCGTATAAGCAATTTTTATCGCTGGCTCTGCTAATTGCTCGACCAAGCCATTATCAAAACTTCTTACTACCATTCTTAGTACCATAAAATCAGGGCTTCAGTCTTATTATGACACTGTATACTCCAGTAGTGAAATTAATGGGATGTGGATTTTGAAAAACTCGAAAGATCTTTTGATCAATCTTGATCACCCCCTCCTTAAGAATGTCTTTTCTGTCAAACCATTTGATTTTTACACCCTGTACACTACCAAACCTCATACAAATTTGAAGGAACGTCTTCGATGAGAGCTTTCTTTTCCAAAAAAGGCGGACGACGATACAAATGTATGGTAGTGAGCTATCTTGGAGCATACTTTGTGAAAAACACGACAAAAGCTAAGAGGAAATATACTGAAGAAGATATGATAAGGATGATTGAAACCCTGGTCGACAATATTTTTGTTGAGTTCGGAGGAAAGTTTTTCCAGCAGACAGTTGGCATTCCTATGGGAATAAACTGTGCCTAACTCTTAGCTGAAATGTTTTTGTTTTCATACAGGGCTGAATTTGTGGAAGAGATAATCAGGACGGGTAACAAAAATCTTGCCAAATCTTTTAATTTCACTTTCAGATATATTGACGATGTGAAGCCCATACACAAAAATATACCCTTCTGTACTTGAAATAAAGGATACAACAGACTCTTCTACATCAGCTGCTTACCCCGATCTCTACTACAACTATGAGCAACACTGAGATCTTACTACTTAGCTATACGATAAACATGACGATTTAAATTTTTCGATCGTTAACTTTCCATTTCTTGATAGTAACATCCCTACTTCTCCAACCTATGTTGTTTACATGTCGCAGTTAATTCGATATTCTAGGGCTTGCTGTAAATATCGTGATTTTCGTGATCGATGTCGACTGCTGACAAACAAACTAACAACACAAGGATTCGAGAGATGCAGGTTGATCAGAACTATGGGCTAGTTTTAAATCTTTCCTTTATTCATATTTTGCCTCTGGTTTAATCGATTTTGAGTTCTGATGATGATTTTGTTAACACACTTCGGTATTTTCTAAGTTTAATCAAATCAATATATAGTCCTAATTAATATACATATATGGACAACAGTGAACTTGTGGATAGATTGTCGGACACTTCTCGCGGAGATCGATAGTTCTACGTCAACTGAGGACAGTTATGTTTTTATTTCTAAACAAATTCATCATTGTAATGTATTACATATAGGAACTACCTGCTAATTAAACAGCTACGCGTACTGGATATCTAGGGGGGAGTCTCTGACAGATTTATGATGTGATTGGTTTCAGAAGCATTTTAATTTAGCAATATAGATCCGTTGATGTCTTATCAATAATAATGTACTAGACCACATTAAAGGCCCAATATACGTAACTTTCGACAAAACTTGAATTGAAAATCAAGCCTAATAACTTGTTATATTTATAGATTTAGTTCAGATTAACTGATATCAGCAATATTGAAGATGAATTCTTACGCGGTTACCGGTACAGCAGCAATTGAAACTCGGTATTTGTAAACACGCGTCCATTTTGAACTGTCTTAGTTCGGCTTGTTGTTGAAGAAGTCCACACCTGAATTATTTCCAATTCTTCGGATTTTTCTGTCAAGAGTTTGTTATTAGTTCCCGCTCAGGTTTACTTCGTTTTAGGCTTATTTTTGCATGGTTATCAACTGTTGTTTTTCAAAGAATTTTTCAGAACCACGAAAGATTTTCTGAAGTTACGTATATTGGGCTTTCAATGTTTATATCCATTTTCAGATATATAAATAAACAAATGTAAAAGAAGTTGCTATATCACCTAACTGAACTACTGCATAATTGCAGCTCATATACTGGTCCAACATAATTAATAAATGCCAATTATCATATCTATACGTTTCAATCCGTATACAAACACAATTCATTATCAAATAAATAGTAAATTTCTCTCTTAATTTGGAAAACTGCATATATTTCGCTTGCTATTTAAGTACTTTTATTATCAATTAGCTTAAAACAATGTTATCAATTAGCTTAAAATGCCATCAATTAGCTTAAAACAATTTTATCAGTTAGCTTCAAAAATATTAATCAAATGGTTTTCATCAATATTTATTAACTAGCTTCAACAATCAGCTAAAAACTATGATGATGATTTAGCTTAAAACAATGTTATCAATCAGCTTAAAACACTGCTTATAAATAAGCTTAAAAAGCAATGTTTATGAATTAGCTTAAAACAATGTTTATGAATTAACTTAAAACAATGTTCATCAATTAGCTTTAAAAAATGTTTATAAATTAGCTTAAAACAATGGTTACACTTAATCTTAAAAACAATGTTTCTCAAGTATCTTTAAACAATCTTTCTCAATTAACTTAAAACAATGTTTATCACTTAGATTAAAATAATGGTATCACTTAGCTTGAAACAATGTTATCAGTTAGCTTCAAAAATGTTTATAAATTAGCTTAAAACAATTGTTACACATAAGCTTAAAAACCAATATTTATTAATTAGCTTAAAACAATGTTTCTCAATTAACTTAAAACAATGTTTATCAATCAGCATTTAACAATAGTGTTCATCAGGTTCTTTTTATAAATGAGCTTAAAAAGAATTTGAAAGTAATACAACTTACCCGCTATAGCTGATGTCGCTAACAGGTAAACTGTAACTCGTAGAGCAACGACACAGGTTACAAGAAACATCGTCGGTGTCCGGATGTACACTTTACTATAACAACACTTCCCCGTCGATTGACAGCACTAGGTCCCCATACTGCCTCTCGTTCAGTCGGGTAGTCCCTCGGGAAGGCAGATACTAAATGGTGGTAGATGGTCATATGATATACCTGCTAACAACTGTATTGATCCTTACCGGGTTAAGGCAGGCGTTGCTGGTGTAGTATATATATATACAAGAGTTCAAAAAGGCGTAGGACCGACGTTGCTCTACATATACGGTATTCTTAATGATAAAGTCGTTACATTCTTTATAACCTCTTGAAATTCTTAATTAAAGTGATTTTGCAAGATCGCAAAATGATTTTTTTTTTATTATTTTTTCGGATTTTTCACAAATACATCACAAGACATCAATAAACAAACATACATACTCTCACACCCTTACTTCCTTGTTCACGTAATATCTTTCACACTTCCTACATGGTAATCATCATCATTATATGTAGTTATTATCATTATACTCATTATCCTTTTCATCCTCCTCCTCCTCATCATCGTCCCCTTATCATCATCCCACTATGACATAAACATGAGACATCATCATCATCATCATCATCATCATCAGTAGCAGCAGCAGCATCATCATCACTATCATCATCATCATTCTCGGTTTATGTCACCATCATCAGGATTATAGTGTATAAGTAAGCATCATCATCCTCAACATCATCATCACTATACCCAATCAACCGCTTCCTCATCATTAAGATACTACATACATTTTAACATCATCATTCATCATCATCATCATCATCATTACTCTCAGAATATATCATCATCATCATCATTCTCAGAATATATCATCATCATCATTATCATCATCAGTCTCCGAGATATGAAATGTTGAATACCGAACTTTCGATTGACCTGAGAAGTTTTGAATACGCACCTAGTAAAACGCTACCGAGAATAAATAGTTAATGTTGTAATAATTACATATATTCCGTTTGCTATTTTTTTTGTATCAGTTTCTATTCTCGTATAAAAGTACCCATTGTTTTGTTACTAGCGTCGGGAGCCATGAGAGCTAATTACATGAAGTATGGAAGACCTAACATGGTTTAATTTGCCATTTGTACGTCATCTGTTGTCCATACAACCATTCAACACAAATTGGCCAGCAATGCACTAATTGCATCAAAGGTAATCATTATTTTTTTATTTTATTTTCTTATGGGCATCGCGTTGCCCCAGAATCATTATTATGCAGAGCAACAATATCAAAATGACTGGCTGTAATGCAATTTCGTGACAAATTAAGTAAATAATCTACTCTACCATTCTATAAACAATATTGAAGGCCCAAAATACGTAACTTTCGGCAAAACTTGAAGCGAAAATCAAGCCTAAAAACTTTTTTATAATCATGAATTTAGTTAAGATTAACTGATATCAGTAATATCCAAGAAGAATTCTTACGCGGTAACCGGTACGGCAGCAGTTGAACTCTGTATTTGTTAACATGTGTCCATTTTGAACTGTCTTCTAATTTCGTTTCTTGTTAGTTACCGTTCAGGTTTACTTCGTTTTCGGCTTATTTTTGCATGTTAATCAACTGGTTTTTTTCAGAAATTTTCTAAAGATACGTATATTGGGCCTTTAAACAAGATACAGTTGTCTTTCTTCAAATGTTTATTAATACGCGATGCAGGATGATTTTTGGCACACTGATATATATGTGTATACAAGGTATATGTAAATGGTGAGGTCATTTATTCGGGTCCCCCACCAAATTCATCTCATATCAATGATTCGGTGGTTTCGCGACGACATGTATGCAAGAATACAGGATGTGAGAATACTCATAACGATCCCTGGTACCCAACGGTATCAGAATATCGTCCAAAACCACTTCAGCATGTTCTTTTCCTCCATACTGACAAACGCCTTTCGGGATCGAGACTTTGGGGTTGGTTTCAGATACTGCATCGTCGGAAACCCACGGTACACTTCTCTGACCATCGATATGATTGGCTACTATTTTAGTACGAAAACGAGAGTTTCTTTTCATTTTAGCCCACGGGATGCAAACGTCAGAGAAGTGTACCGTGGGTTTCCGACGATGTAGATACTGACCGATGGGAGATTTATCAGCTTATGAACGGTACAATCCAAAACCAGAGTCCAGAAAGACGCTGTTCTTGACTGTTTTCTTCGCTAGCAACTGAGCACTGAATGCTGACACTTACAGTACAGTAAATAAGAATCCATGGAACTGTTCACCAAGACTGCAACGACATCAAGTCCTTAAAATTCGTTCGAAAAAAAACTCAAGTGACAGAACAAAAAGCTCTGGCAACCCTTTACTGTATGTAGAGTCAAGCCGAACGCTTGCAGTGGTAAACGGATGTGTCTACATTGGTTTCATGTTGTGATGATCGGATTTTATCGACGAAAATATCAAATACGGGGCAGGTCCAGTAAGGCTTTCGACAAACTGTGTGAAAAAAAAGTAGACAAAATATTAAGCTAAAGCCTGTAAACCAACGGAGTGAAACTGCCATATTGGCTGACAACCTGTGAAACATTGAAAGTTTACAGAATGCATGCTAGGCTGCTGAACTCGTTCCATATGAAAAGCCTCCAGATTTTGTACATAGATGAGGACAAAATACCAGACACAAAATTTCTCTAGATGGATATTAGTTAAGAGCATTCACTGGATGCGGACGCGCTCTCGACTTAGGATGGTAAGCCATGTACATATACTCGTGACTGACAGCGATGTGTTACCATTGAGAACAAAAGAACGCTGCAAGGATACTCAGAAGGCTTCTCTGCATCCTTGATATCCAGGAGTTACGATCACCTACGCTCTCTACGCCCCTGGAATGTCATGTGAAGGCATGCTCAGGTAAAAAGTTACCAATCGCTAGTCTGCATGCATATATGCCTGTCCTTTGAAAATTACAAAGGAGCCGCAACCGACTTCAAAGCCTGCCAATGTTTACCGTTATGTGACCACAAGATTATTTTGATGTATACAAAGAGTCGAACCAGTCTTCTTGTCTCATCAACAAGGTGGCAAACACGGAGCCTTCAGTTTTGCCATGAAATATCCCAGGGATGTAGAGGGCGTAGGTGATCGCAACCCCTGGATATCGATGATGGCTTCTCTGAAGTGCCATGGTTTAACAAGACTACTCTGCCTGGTGATGATTGGCTTTTGAAGTAATGTGTAGTCATACAAGGGAGCAGATATCCTGATAACGAATATCAGAGTGAACTATATGTATAAGGCAACAAGATTGAACTAAAGAACGCACAGTAAACATGAAGGATGCAGTATATCAGAGTTAAGATATAGTTTGTCTAGTTTTAAATTTGAAGGGTACGCTTTCCTGTCAGAGACATTTGTAATTTGTAATACTGTGTAGTATTCGCCTTTAATGCACTAATTATAAGGTTGTTTTAATTAAGTTTGAAAAATAGTTCAACTTTATATTGTATAAATCACCCGACTATGCAATTCAGTTGCTCAAGTGTAGAGAAATGTATTAAATTTTATTTTTATTTTCCTCATCATTTTTTTATCAATGTCCCATTAGCAGCTAAAATCACTGATGAAGTTGTTTAATTTTTTTTGTCGAGCTGTATAGATTTCTTACAACATCGTGTAATTTCACGACGAATGTTCTGTTTTAGGGTCAACACAATCTATTTCGGGGCCCCAACAAAAAAATACAACTGATGCAAAGTTCAAATAGCCTGTTTATGGTCCCAACAGTGTGTTGAAGGGTCTCCACAACAGTTTTATGATCCATACAAAATGTTTAAGGGTCCACATAGTCTGTTTCAGAGTCCCCATAGTGAGTTTAAGGGCCATCGAAGAATATTTTAGGGTTCCCACAGGCTAGTTTAGAGTCTCAACACCAAAACTTGTTTTTTTGCTCCCAACATTCTATTTTAAGGTCCCCATAGCCTATTTCAGTGCCCCTTAACCTGTGTTTGGTCCACATAACATGTGTTGTGGTGCAGTTGTTTGTTTAACGGTCACCTAAGCATGTTCTAGGTCCCAACTGCCAGTTTAAGGTCACATTGTTTGCTTCGGGATATCATAGATTGTTTTAGGCACCCAATACCAAGCTTTAGGGTCTCAACAACCTATTTTAGGATCCCAAGGCCTATTTGTAGTTCTCATAGCATGATTATGATCCAACAACCAGTTATAGCGTCCCCACAACCTGATTTAGCGTCCCCACAGCCTGTTTTAGTGTCCCAGCGGCCAGTTTTAGGCTCCCTACAGCCTGTTTTAGGGTCCTAACAGCCTCAGTTTTGGTCCCCACAGCCTGACTTCAGCGCCCAACAGCCTGTTTTATGCTCCCTGCTGCCTGTTTTAGGGTCCCAACAGCCTGTTTTATGATCCATACAGCCTGATTTTGGGTCCCAACAGCCTGTTTTAATGCTCTCAATTCACAACCTAATGTAAGGTCCATACAGCCTTCTCGTTGCAATATGCGAGTCATTTCACTCATCCAGTACATGTAAGAATTTCAGAACGATCAATACTAGACGACCATTACAAATGTACAAACATTTTTCTTTTGTTAGTACTGAGTACTTCCTAAGTACATTGTACCTATCTCGGGGTTCCTCGGGGGTTGTGTTATGCTAGGTATTTTGAAAAAGAAATTGAGCGTCTAAGTCAATCCTCAAAGGTTCACCAGAGTTTCGCTTATTGACAGAAAACAACAAAATGTTATTTACATTTACTTATATGTCTCGGTAGTTGTTTATTTAACCTATCCCATCATAATATTCTGCTTTACTTACTAGTATTTGAAGAGTTTGTTGATCAAGTGTGAATTTTACGAAATGATAGGTACTGGACTGTATAATAACTACTGTCCATTCCCCTAGGTAATTTAAGGCCCGGTATATACGTAACTTTCGGCAAAACTTGAAGCAAAAATCAAGCCAAATAACTTATATTTATAGATTTCGTTAAGATTAACTGATATCAGCAATATTCAAGATGAACTCTTACGCGGTTGCCGGTACAGTAGCAGTTGAGACAAAGCATTTGTCAATAAACACACGTTTTGAACTGTCTTCTAACTTCAGCTTGTTGTTGAAGTGGGCCCCACCTGAATTATGTTCAATTATTTGGATTTTTTTGTCAAGACTTTCTTGTTAGTTACCGCTCAGGTTTACTTCGTTTCAGTCTTATTTTTGCATGGTTATCAACTGTTTTTGTTTTTCATTTTTCCAAAATTTGTTCAGAATCCGGAAGCATTTCTTGGGGTTACGTTATATTGCACAGGGACCTGAGAATTTATTACAGCTAGTTTTGAACCTAAAACAGGGTGTTTAGAATAATTTTACAAATTAATTTTACACATTTGGGGGTAGAGGGGGGGGGGGGGGGGTTAAGATCAATTTTCGATAAAAATGCCCCCTCAATGTCATAACTTTTATGACCATTGAGGGGGCATTTTTTATCGAAAATTGATCGTAACCCCCCAAATATGCAAAATTTCTCTAAAACCCAATTTAAGGTCCAAAACTATCTGTAACAAATTCTCAGGTCCCTGTGGTATATTGGGCCGTTAATGGAGACAGTGTCTCTGTTGAGATGTCGCGACAGCTATCCATAAACGCTGACAGTTACCAATAACGTGTTCATGATCGAGCGATGATATTGTTTAATAATTCATGATGGCACGGTATGTTTGGAGGTTATTAAGTACCATTTTGTATGAAAAAAAAATCGACGTTTTATCAGCGTAGTTTCCAATCAAACATTGATGAGAATAAAAGAAATAAGTAATCGAAATTTCCCAGGGGTTTTAGTTCGTTAATTAATATTTTCAGAACGTAGTGCTAACATTATCATACTTTGGACTCATAGCAGTAAATTACAAATTCCCTGACAGATATTTTTTTCCCAGGTAAAATGTTTAGTATAAATAGGTGATCCCTAAGGAACACCTGATCACGTAGCATGCCTGAGTGAATTATATGATATATTGTGTCTTGTTTCAGTGCAATAATATAAACAAAAAAAAAACCTTAATTGACTTTTTCGTCTTTTAAGTATGTGAAAATTAATAAAGATGTGTGAAATATAGTACTTCAAAACCTACCTGTGTGCTTTCATGAATTGATTAGTAGCTGGAACATTTGCCTACCCACTTGCCATTTTGTTTTAATTGTATATTTGCAAATACTTGTATACACTTGAAACGATTTTCTTTTCATGAGAAATATCGAAAATCAATGGACCCCTGGAATGAGTTGCTTATTATTTGACAAGCTTATGTGATTAAATATAATTTTGAGTTTTTATGTGTAAGCATTATCTTGAATTCGAATGGTATAATAATAATAATTATAAACTGGATACGTACATCTATAAGCAGCAATGTCAGTATGAAAATTGAAAGAATATGAAAAAAAAGGATTTGAGACAAAAGGCCCAATGGGCCTTAACGTTTACATGAAATGAAAATGAGTGGATAAAGGTTAAATGACTACAACTATTTTTGAGGAGCAGAAGTACAAACATGGAAATTGAAAGGCCATGGTATCTACGTAATACTGGGATTGGTATATAAAGTAAAAACTCTAGTTTGGTTCCCCAAGTAAAAATAAACTCACAATTTTCATGAATACCTTTCAATTCATGAATAGCCCACATGACCAATCACGTGCGCTAATAATCCTTAGAATACCATGTTTTAAAATATACATTATATATTCGGTTTTGTACGTCAAAAATATAATGTTTTATAATAAAATGCATTTTTGAGTTTATGTTATATGAAATTTAGATTAGTCCATTAAGTTTCTCTTTGTATGGTCTGCCCTTGTGTGTTGAGACACAGTTGCTTGAGTTTCTGTCAGTATATAAAAAAATGTTTATATATATGGAGCCGCGGCCCATTATAGAATGTACTGTAATGGGAGGCTCATTTCACACATATATATTTCTTATTAACTGACAGAAACTCCGGCAAATGTGGTTGAGACTGCGGTATACGTTTTATGTCGCCTGAAAAGGCGACATATACAGTGTAGGTCTAGGGATCACTATGTCGGCGTCGGCGGCGACTGCACCAACAGTTTCGGTGCGATAACATGAGTTTCCTTTGGCCAATCAAACTCAAACTTCATGCACTGCTTTCTTACCAAAAGTGCTCGCTTTGGACTGCTTTTATGGTCAAAGGTTAAAGGTCAAGGTCACTGTTGCTATAAATAGAAAATCGTATTCCTTGCGATGACTTCAATTTCCTGGGGCCAATCAAGCTCAAACTTCATACACTGCTTCCTTACCAAGAGTGATCGCTTGGAATTGCTTTTCAGGGTCAAAGGTCATAGGTCAAGGTCTCTGTTGCTATAAATAGAAAATCTGTTTCCGTGCGATAACCTCAATTTCCTGGGGCCAATCAAACACAGACTTCATACAGTGCTTCCTCACCAAAAGTGCTCGCTTGGGATTGCTTTTCAGGGTCAAAAGTCACAAGGGGTCACTGTTGCTATAAATAGAAATTCTGTTTCCGTGCGATAACTTCAGTTTCCTGGGGCCAATCAAATTCAAACTTCATACAGTGTTTCCTCACCAAAAGTGCTTGCTTGGGATTGCTTTTTAGGGTCGAAGGTCAAAGGTCAAGGTCACTGTTGCTATAAATAGATAATCGGTTTCCGTGCGATAACTTGAGTTTCCTTGGGCCAATCAAACTCAAACTTCATAGAGTACTTCCTTACCAAAAGTGCTCGCTTGGGATTGCTTTTCAGGGTCGAAGGTCAAATGTCAAGGTCACTATTGCTATAAAAAGAAAATCACTTTTCCTGGGTCAATCAAACTCAAACTTCATACAGTGTTTTCTTACCAAAAGTGCTTGCTTGCGATTGGTTTTCACTGGCAAAGGTCAAAGGTCAAGGTTACTGTTGCTATAAACAGAAAATCGGTTTCCGTGCGATAACTTGAGTTTCCTTGAGCCAATCAAACTCAAACTTCACACAGTACTTCCTTACACAAGTGCTCGCTTGGGATTGCTTTTCAGGGTCAAAGGTTAAGGTCACTGTTGCTATAAATAGAAAATCGGTTTCCGTGCGATAACTTGAGTTTCCTTGGCCCAATCAAACTCAAACTTCATACAGTGCTTCCTTACCAAAAGTGCTCGCTTTGAATTGCTTTTCAGGTTCAAAGGTCAAAGGTCAAGGTCACTGTATGTGATGACGCCGTGGCTTATTTTGTCCCGTGTATCAACTATTGACGTTGTGGTATATTTTCCATTATGTGATGACACTGTGGCTTATTTTGTCTCGTGTATCAACTATTGACATTGTGATATATTTAACCATTATGTGATGACGCCGTGGCTTATTTTGTCCCCTGTATCAACTATTGACATTGTGATATATTTAACCATTATGTGATGACGCCGTGGCTTATTTTGTCCCGTGTATCAACTATTGACGTTGTGGTATATTTTACCAATATGTGATGACGCTGTGGCTTGTTTTGTCCCCTGTATCAACTATTGACGTTGTGATATATTTAACCATTCTAACACGATTCGTTTGTAATGAGTGTTTTGATTGGATACTGACCATGTTCTAATGTGCGATAGAACCATGATCAATCATGATCAATCGTATCAAGCTCCTCCCATCGAGCTTAAGCCACGCCCGTTTCTACTAAAAACAAAATGGCGTCGTGACGGGGATCGTCTATCGATGAACATTCCACTGCATGATAGGCGTACGCCAAGTAAGCATCAGAGCAAAGAGGACTGCTTGAATGTATTAGCTGAATAAATTAAGAATAAAACGTTATCATATCATGTTCTTACCTCCATTTATTCATGAAACGTGAATTCCATCCATGTGTATGCACCTCTATGAATCAAAACAAACATTTCACTGTGACGGTGTCGTGTGCATCTGCACAAACTTTTAACAGATCTTGAAAATAACACACGATTTTGTCGATACGAACATATTTGCATGCATACTGACATGGAATTGTAGCCATTTTGTCAATGTTAATCCAACTATGGCGTATACATACGTTCACGAAAATACTAGGCCTAAATCCAAATATTCCGCCTCGTCAACATCCAGACCAAGCGCTCGCCAGTACATGTATGGGCGTGGCTTAATGACCGACTTTTGAAAGCTTCCTTCTGATTGGTCAGTCGGCTATAGAAAGACACGTCACCAGCCAGGTCACAGAGTACTTTACCTCGTACTTGTAGCAAGGAAATACAATGTATCTAAACAAATTAGCGTATTAAATTTGTCAATTAGGGGATAGTACGTTGTTTTGAGTGGCTATACTGGCGATTAGAACATGAAATTTGGTTTGAACTCGAGACCGATAGGTCGAGAGTTTAAACCAAATTTCATGTTCTAATCGCCAGTATAGACACGAAAAATAACGTACTATCCCCATTCTAACACTCATTGACAAATTTAATACGCTAATTTGTTTAGATACATTGTATTTCCTTGCTACAAGTACGAGGTAAAGTACAAAAGTCGGTCATTAAGCCACGCCCATACATGTACTGGCGAGCGCTTGGTCTGGATGTTGACGAGGCGGAATATTTGGATTTAGGCCTAGTATTTTCGTGAACGTATGTATACGCCATAGTTGGATTAACATTGACAAAATGGCTACAATTCCATGTCAGTATGCATGCAAATATGTTCGTATCGACAAAATCGTGTGTTATTTTCAAGATCTGTTAAAAGTTTGTGCAGATGCACACGACACCGTCACAGTGAAATGTTTGTTTTGATTCATAGAGGTGCATACACATGGATGGAATTCACGTTTCATGAATAAATGGAGGTAAGAACATGATATGATAACGTTTTATTCTTAATTTATTCAGCTAATACATTCAAGCAGTCCTCTTTGCTCTGATGCTTACTTGGCGTACGCCTATCATGCAGTGGAATGTTCATCGATAGACGATCCCCGTCACGACGCCATTTTGTTTTTAGTAGAAACGGGCGTGGCTTAAGCTCGATGGGAGGAGCTTGATACGATTGATCATGATTGATCATGGTTCTATCGCACATTAGAACATGGTCAGTATCCAATCAAAACACTCATTACAAACGAATCGTGTTAGAATGAGTGTTAGAATGGGGATAGTACGTTATTTTTCGTGTCTATACTGGCGATTAGAACATGAAATTTGGTTTAAACTCTCGACCTATCGGTCTCGAGTTCAAACCAAATTTCATGTTCTAATCGCCAGTATAGCCACTCAAAACAACGTACTATCCCCTAATTATGTGATGACGCCGTGGCTTATTTTGTCCCGTGTATCAACTATTGACGTTGTGGTATATTTTACCACTATGTGATGACGCCGTGGCTTATTTTGTCCCGTGTATCAACTATTGACGTTGTGGTATATTTTACCATTATGTGATGACGCTGTGGCTTATTTTGTCCCGTGTATCAACTATTGACGTTGTGATATATTTTACCATTATGTGATGACGCCGTGGCTTATTTTGTCCCGTGTATCAATTATTGACATTGTGATATATTTAACCATTATGTGATGACGCCGTGGCTTATTTTGTCCCGTGTATCAACTATTGACGTTGTGGTATATTTTACCACTATGTGATGACGCCGTGGCTTATTTTGTCCCGTGTATCAACTATTGACGTTGTGGTATATTTTACCATTATGTGATGACGCCGTGGCTTATTTTGTCCCGTGTATCAACTATTGACATTGTGATATATTTTACCATTATGTGATGAAGCCGTGGCTTATTTTGTCTCCTGTATCAACTATTGACGTTGTGGTATATTTTACCATTATGTGATGACGCCGTGGCTTATTTTGTCCCGTGTATCAACTATTGACGTTGTGGTATATTTAACCATTATGTGATGACGCCGTGGCTTATTTTGTCCCGTGTATCAACTATTGACGTGGTATATTTTACCATTATGTGATGACGCCGTTGCTTATTTTGTCCCGTGTATCAACTATTGACGTTGTGGTATATTTAACCATTATGTGATGACGCCGTGGCTTATTTTGTCCCGTGTATCAACTATTGACGTTGTGGTATATTTTACCACTATGTGATGACGCTGTGGCTTATTTTGTCCCGCGTATCAACTATTGACGTTGTGGTATATTTTACCATTATGTGATGACGCCGTGGCTTATTTTGTCCCGTGTATCAACTATTGACGTTGTGATATATTTTACCATTATGTGATGAAGCCGTGGCTTATTTTGTCCCGTGTATCAACTATTGACGTTGTGGTATATTTAACCATTATGTGATGACGCCGTGGCTTATTTTGTCCCGTGTATCAACTATTGACGTTGTGGTATATTTTACTATTATGTGATGACGCCGTGGCTTATTTTGTCCCGTGTATCAACTATTGACGTGGTATATTTTACCATTATGTGATGTCGCCGTGGCATATTTTGTCCCGTGTATCAACTATTGACGTTGTGATATATTTAACCATTATGTGATGACGCCGTGGCTTATTTTGTCCCGTGTATCAACTATTGACGTTGTGGTATATTTTACCACTATGTGATGACGCTGTGGCTTATTTTGTCCCGTGTATCAACTATTGACGTTGTGGTATATTTTACCACTATGTGATGACGCTGTGGCTTATTTTGTCCCGTGTATCAACTATTGACGTTGTGGTATATTTTAACATCATGTGATGACGCTGTGGCTTATTTTGTCCCGTGTATCAACTATGGACATTGTGATATATTTAACCATTATGTGATGACGCTGTGGCTTATTTTGTCCCGTGTATCAACTATTGACGTTGTGGTATATTTAACCATTATGTGATGACGCTGTGGCTTATTTTGTCCCGTGTATCAACTATTGACGTTGTGGTATATTTTAACATCATGTGATGACGCTGTGGCTTATTTTGTCCCGTGTATCAACTATGGACATTGTGATATATTTTACCATTATGTGATGACGTCGTGGCTTATTTTGTCCCGTGTATCCACTATTGACATTGTGATATATTTTACCATTATGTGATGACGCCGTGGCTTATTTTGTCCCGTGTATCAACTATTGACGTTGTGGTGTATTTAACCATTATCTGATGACGCCGTGGCTTATTTTGTCTTGTGTATCAACTATTGACATTGTGATATATTTAACCATTAGGTGATGACGCCGTGGCTTATTTTGTCCCGTGTATCAACTATTGACATTGTGATATATTTTCCATTATGTAATGACGCCGTGGCTTATTTTGTCTTGTGTATCAACTATTGACGTTGTGATATATTTAACCATTATGTAATGACGCCGTGGCTTATTTTGTCCCGTGTATCAACTATTGACGTTGTGATATATTTAACCATTATGTGATGACGCCGTGGCTTATTTTGCCTTGTATCAACTATTGACATTGTGATATATATTCCATTATGTAATGACGCCGTGGCTTATTTTGTCTTGTGTATCAACTATTGACGTTGTGATATATTTAACCATTATGTAATGACGCCGTGGCTTATTTTGTCCCGTGTATCAACTATTGACGTTGTGGTATATTTAACCATTATGTGATGACGCCGTGGCTTATTTTGTCTTGTGTATCAACTATTGACGTTGTGGTGTATTTAACCATTATGTGATGACGCTGTGGCTTATTTTGTCCCGTGTATCAACTATTGACGTTGTGGTATATTTAACCATTATGTGATGACGCCGTGGCTTATTTAGTCTTGTGTATCAACTATTGACGTTGTGGTATATTTAACCATTATGTGATGACGCCGTGGCTTATTTTGTCCCGTGTATCAACTATTGACGTTGTGGTATATTTAACCATTATGTGATGACGCCGTGGCTTATTTTGTCCCGTGTATCAACTATTGACGTTGTGGTATATTTTACCATTACGTGATGACGCCGTGGCATGTTTTGTCTCGTGTATCAACTATTGACGTTGTGGTATATTTAACCATTATGTAATGACGCCGTGGCTTATTTTGTCCCGTGTATCAACTATTGACATTGTGATATATTTAACCATCATGTGATGACGCCGTGGCATGTTTTGTCCCGTGTATCAACTATTGACGTGGTATATTTTACCATTATGCGATGACGCCGTGGCTGATTTTGTCTTGTGTATAAACTATTGACGTTGTGGTATATTTAACCATTATGTAATGACGCCGTGGCTTATTTTGTCCCGTGTATCAACTATTGACGTTGTGGTATATTTAACCATTATGTGATGACGCCGTGGCTTATTTTGTCCCGTGTATCAACTATTGACGTTGTGGTATATTTAACCATTATGTGATGACGCCGTGGCTTATTTTGTCCCGTGTATCAACTATTGACGTTGTGGTATATTTAACCATTATGTGATAACGCTGTGGCTTATTTTGTCCCATGTATCAACTATTGACGTTGTGGTATATTTTACCATTATGTGATGACGCCATGGTTAATTTTGCCTTGTATCAACTATTGACGTTGTGGTATATTTAACCATTATGTGATGACGCTGTGGCTTATTTTGTCTTGTGTATAAACTATTGACATTGTGATATATTTAACCATTATGTGATGACGCCGTGGCTTATTTTGTCCCGTGTATCAACTATTGACGTTGTGGTATATTTTACCATTATGTGATGACGCTGTGGCTTATTTTGTCCCGTGTATCAACTATGGACATTGTGATATATTTAACCATTATGTGATGACGCCGTGGCTTATTTTGTCCCGTGTATCAACTATTGACGTTGTGGTATATTTTACCATTATGTGATGACGCTGTGGCTTATTTTGTCCCGTGTATCAACTATTGAAGTTGTGGTATATTTAACCATTATGTGATGACGCCATGGTTAATTTTGTCCCGTGTATCAACTATTGACGTTGTGGTATATTTTACCATTATGTGATGACGCCATGGTTAATTTTGCCTTGTATCAACTATGGACATTGTGGTATATTTTTCCATTATGTGATGACGCTGTGGCTTATTTTGTCCCGTGTATCAACTATTGACGTTGTGGTATATTTTACCATTATGTGATGACGCCGTGGCTTATTTTGTCTTGTGTATCAATTAATGACATATATAGGATATTCAACGGTGTCTTCAGTACTACCAACTATATTTTATGTGTGGGGTTAATATTTTGATACTGTTCACAAGCTAGCTACCACTAAAGCCCTCCTGCTCTAGAGTCATACATTCAAGGCTTCCGCAAGACAGTCGTCAGATACGTAGCTGTAGGTCAGTGGTTTTTATCAGGAACTCCAGCTTTCCCTTCGTAGCTGTGAGTCAGTGGTATTTATCAGGAACTCCAGCTTTCCTCCACCACGGAAACCTGGTACTTCCCCAAATGACCATAGCTGTTAATAGTACGTTCATGTAGTACACAAAAAAATGATACAAAATATCTACTGTAGTTGAGTCAATAAAATTCACGAAAAGAAACACTGAAAAAACGTTGTCTACTGGCATATTTAATTGCAATTAATGTACATTGAACTTTGAAATACATTGTACAACAACCTTTAATGATGATAAAATATATTAACTAGATCATAATGAAACAGTTCAAAATGAGTTTCCAATATCAACATTCCATTTTTTTCCAATTCTGAATGTAAAATATTTACCCAATAAATCTCTCTGGAAGGAAAATAAAGTCAAAAAGTTTGACTTGACTAGAAATAAAAATTTAAGATCAAGAAAAAATCTAAAAGGCTATGTTTGTCATTATATCATGTCAAATATGTATATATATTATATAGATAAATAAATACAAGTTATATTGCATAAGAAAGGTCACTTCCAAACTTTGATAATAAACATGTACAGTTGTAATAAGGCAAGCAGTTGTGGCTGTCATTTAAATTAGAAACTATTTGAATTATACAACTGACTAACCAATATAATGAGCTTTTAGGTTAAAATAAAAATTAAAAAAACATCTGCAGTGAAATAGGGATCTGTAAAACGTTTCATAAAATGCATCTAAACCTTACATATAAATAATTCTGATTTAATTAAAATTTATACACGATATCCTAAAAAGAGAATATTCATTTTATAGTTTCAGAAAAAGGCAAATTAGGGAATATACATAATATAGTTTTTCTCCTAATAATATGAAAACAAATGAAGGACTTTTTCTGTAGATGAAATATTAATGAAATTAATTATGAGTACCACTGACCCATTTTAACGTTAATTTTGGTCGAGAGCTCGAGGAGGCCTTTGCATATAAGTAACTTCAGTTTGAGATTCATACACTCTGTAGTATCATCAAGCATGCAAAATAATTATATGGAACAGAAAAAAATAATTCACTGAATCATACTCCAAATTTTAAGAATATTGAACAAATTTCAATAAATCTGTTTTCACTTGTGATTACATGAGGTTGTTAGGCCTGCATGTGTCATGAGGATGCAGGGGAGATAACTTTTCAATTTACACTATCAGAAAATGCAGCCTGATGGCCAAGGTCTATCAGTGTGCACTAGCTACCTCCTGGCCAATAACACTAACAGTGGTATAATAAGTAAATAAAATGCAACTGTTGTAAAATATATGAAGCATACTTTTTGAAGAAAAAAAACCCAGAATATATGTACAAAACAAAATATATAAAAATTCAACAGTATATTCACCAATTCGAGAATAGCCGCCATCAGGTTAAAAAGATAAAACTTTATTTGTTCAAGTAAAACTAGCATTTCCTGTTTCAACCACAGGAAGATAAAAAGAGAATTAATTAACTAAGTTTTTGGACACAAACTATTTTGGTTGGTCCAAAAAACATGAACAGTATCTATGAATATATGTAAGAAGTAATCCCATGTTTCATCAACAGTAGAACCTCATTTTCTCTAACTCATATAACCCGAAGACCTCAAGTTTTTTGTCGGATTAGGCCAAGCTTTAAACTAGCATGCAAACTCGCATAACTTGAATACTCTGATAACTCAAAGTTTTCCTATGGTCCCTTTGACTTCGAGATAACGAGGTTCAACTGTATATATATATATTTCTACCACAATACCCTGTGTTATGCCACTCTCAGACCATTGTATAAACGTGCTGACTGTTGGATAAATATATGTTATATACCACTAGTGGAATATGACCTTCCGGACTTTTGATTAGTTGAGAAGTTGAACTTTGACCGGAAATCAAGACTGTTGACGTCGTCATCGATTGTTGACGACGTCACAACTTGGCGGGAATATATATGTCAGATGATGCGTTTTCGCGCAAATAGTCCGGGGTTCACTCCAAAAATCAACACCTTCAATGCCGATTTAATATTGTGGTAGAAACAGGTCACACGACTTGTGGTTATTGGATATGGAATTTATTTCACTCTCATTAACTATTTCTTAAAAAGTTACAAAAGACACTCACTAACTAAAGCTTGTGTCTTTTGTAACTTTAAAAAAATAATTAAATCGAGTGAAATAAATTCCATATCCAACAGCCACTCGTTGTGTAACCTCTATATATCTATTTGATTTCATTAAAGTTTGGTTTGGATACCATTATTTGATGACATCCTGGCTTATTTTGTCTTGTGTATCAACTATTGACGTTATGGTATATTTTACGATATTTTAAACCCAAGTCAAACAAAACAGCTTTGTACTTTGATTTGATGTTTAGTGCTCTAGTGATAAGTTCAATTTCCAATTCAATAAAATTGTTGATCTCATTTGACAGTTCAAGGGAAGGAACTCATGTATTGACATTACTAACATTTATTTCCCCTGATTGAAACTCTTATTCTCTGGAAGTTTTGATCACATGTATATTGTAAGTGTAGAATAAAATGGCGCTTTTAATTCAGTTCAATTTCTCGCAGTTAAGAATTCATCATAAATTTATGAGGAACATCTTCATAATTAGAGCCTGCCTGAAGAAGCCTGAGAAGGCAGAAAGGCCTTGCGGCATAATCTCAGGTTTTTGTTGTTTTTCATAATTAGATTTATAGTTGTAGTAAAATGATTATTTATAAATCTCAATGCTCAAATTGTAGTTAATTCCACTCCTAAATAAATGTGTGGGTGTAAATAACTATACAAGTACAAATAAAAATGGAGTAAATATAATTATACAACATACTATTATAATACAATATTAAAATCCTTACCAGACAGTGAATGTGTTTCCTGCTGGTCCACGTATTTTGATCTACATTTTATGATTACAATATTCTATGTACGGTATATCAATGTCTGATGTTGCTTATTTCTGCTTTTTTTTCTCTTTTGTGGACATACAAATAAAAGTAAACAAATTTGAGTTTAATCCTGCACATTAGGTAAAACTTGTACTTCAGTATGAGCCTGACAAATCTAAAGTTCAAATGGTGTAGTGTTGTTGCAAACCATGTCTGACACATATGTATATGAGAGTTTTTCTAATTATCTACATAAAGCAAGATCCCAGATGTTGATAACTCCTCAAGTTGGTTTGTCTGTCCATAGGTACCAGCCCAGATTTTTATAACTCCTCTTGTTCCGTCTGCCCTTCGGTACCAGCCATGTTAGTAACTCGACCTCAAGTTGGTCATGACCAGGCCCACGTACACACCTACGATGATCATGGACACCACAATACTGGCAACACCAGCAAAGATGGCGATGTTGGAAAGTCGTAGAGCGGAGGCAGAATTCGCTCGCGCACCGTGAAAGTCACCACGGGCGTAAGCATTTTTTGCCTGAAAGATATCAAATCATAAAGTAAGTTTGATAGAATGCATACAATTCCAGTTTAGTCTGAATGTGTTTTCCTTGGAATTTCTAAACAAGAGATCCCTGGATCTTGGTGCTTAACATTATACATGTACTTGTGTCAGTTCACATTTGCTTGAGTTTCTGTCAGTATATATATTTTTTTTATATATATGGAGCCGCTGCCCATTACTGTAATGGGAGGCTCATTTCACACATATATATTTATATATATTTATCATTTACTGACAGAAACTCAAGCAACTGTGGTCAGTTTGAGCCTTTTTTCTTTATCTGTTTGATAGAGTCGGTAAATGAACCTTGAAGTAACTGTTTGATCTAAACTTAGGACTGTCATACCCGTTAACCCTCCCTCATTATGAGGGAGACTCCCTCATTTTGACAAGAATTTACCAATATCCCTCGAAATCTCCCTCATTGAAGTCCAATCTCACATAAAATCAAAATCTACATCCTGTGGTCAAATGATATCCTAGTTAATGTAATGACCATAACAGGTTTGTCTGGATAAAATGAATACTTTTTGAAGTTGTTTTGATAAATAAAAAGGGGAAAACAAATATTGAGTAATGCAGTTTTAGACGTATTTCAAATACTTTCTGCCTCATTAGAAATGGGGAATGAGGGAGATCTCCCTTATTGGAGGTTTCAGAGGTTGACACCTATGGACTGTTGGAGTATAAAAGACAAGCTTCAAAGTGAGCTTGTCACTTCACATCTTCGCTGGTACAGTACTTAATTCATTAATTCATTCATGGTGCCAACCATAGACAATCTTCATTTGTCCTGAAAAGTTGAATATTTTCCATTCTTTCCTAATTTTTTTTCTCACATGTAGTTAATTTTAGCTTTAAGGAACAAAGTTGATCCTTTTAAGAAACAGCAATATTTAAAAGCAGTATTAACCAGAAAACACATTTAGTACAAATTATATAAAGTGGACAGCTTATAGAAATCGGAAGTTTGAATCATTACATTTAAGTGGAATACTGAATAGTGATAATATCAACATCCCAGCAGTAAAGTGGAAAGCTCACGATACAGGAAGTATGTCAGAATAATTTGTCAGAAGTAATCTACAGTTAACTACGGATGTCAAATGGAATTCTAGCTATAAATTGCTGAGATTTAAATTCAGGCTTTGTCTGGATAACAGAGAAAAATATCAATGTCACTTAGTAGATGTACTGGAATACAAATATTTGATGAGGGGGCCCTGTGATGGGCAGTTTTAGTATATGAACATATGTCATATGCAGCTTGATTATAAACTGAAAAAGTCTATCATTCAGTCAATAGCCAATCTTTTTAAATATGTTTTTGCTGAAAGTATGATTTGAACTTTTTCAAAAACATAAATGTTCAAAGTGGAAATCATCTTAGCAACTACTATAATAAATGAGCTTATTCAATAGATTAGAAACACATTTTGTCCCTCCATTGAAAATAAAAGACATTTTGATCTTTTGAACATGAATTCATATTATAATTCATTTATATTCCTATGCTTCATATGGAGTTGCCTGGAGTATATAAATCAGGTCTTTGTGCCTTCATTTATCTACATTTTGACCTGAATTTATACACCTAACTTGGATTTTGATATTTCTCTACCTAGTACCTACCTCACTGGCTTTCATAATGGCGAATATTCCCACAGGCCAGAAGCAGCAGATGGTAGTGAAGATGGCCCTGTTCATGTAGTCGGGTGGTGGAGGTTCCGAAAATGTCTGGGGCGGGGGTACCACCAAAACCTATTGGGAAGACATTAAAAATCAAAAGTCATGTGTTGTGATGACATATTTGAAAACAAAAATCTTGCAGCAGAACAAGTCTAATGCCCTGAGCTGACAATGAAACAATATTGTATGAAATAAACGTATTTCATATTGTACTTCAAATCAAATATCACATAAGTAATTGCTTGTACATGAATCAGGGTGGTCGGGTGGTGCAGTGAATAGTGCACTTGCCTTTCACCAAGGCAGCCTTCAGTTCAATTCCCAACTAGACGTGAAAAGGTATTTGGTTACCTGTCCTCCAGTACTCCAGTTCCCTCCCACAAAAAGACCCTACACGCTAATATCCGTGCCAACAAGAGTGATTAACATAAGTTGGATAATTTTTTCTGATTCAAATTGTTTTTTGATAAAAAAATGTTTCAGGTTCAGAAAGATGTTTTAATTCCCCAGCTTTTTTTTTGGAGGGATGCCAGGGTTGGGGTGCCCTGGGATCATCTCTCTAAAATCATGTAACCTCACCCATTTCATAAATTTTGGCTCTTTATTGACAAAGCACTTTTGAATCTGATTTTATTGAATCATTAAACTGTATTATTAATAAAGCCTGTTAATTTTAAAACAGGGGAGATAACTACAACAACTTACTTATCTTTGTTCCTCTTTGACATTATGACAACACGTCTTACATTTGAAACAAGGTTTGGTCACAGGCACCAAATATAACAGGAGAGGAAAATGCACGGCCAGATCGGGGTTCGAACCTGGGAACTTCCAAACTATAGACGTACACTAAACCAATTTAGCTATCTGGTTGCCGACAATCGACCCGAAGTCGCAGAAGTGGTGGTTCTTGCGAAGAAATACTAAGTATATATATATACAAAGAACATAGAAACACAAATGATTGAAGATAGATTTTTACGTGTGCCATGATCAAGCCTCAAATTCACGATCTACAACACCAAATTCCCTAGCCAGAAATGCTTGCAGATGTTACCACTGTGACAACTCCAAATCCCTAAAAAAAGGGTGTTTAGATGTTGCAGTGATTGACAGTCGAATCAGATACTCTGGCATGATCATAGTGACAAAACAATATCAAAGATGACGTATTTAAGCATTGATGACAATTTTTCAAGTTGCATTGGGGTATGAAAAAAATTGTTTTCAAACAGTAGAAGTTTGCAAGCAAAATTTTTTTCATAACCCAATGAAACTAAAAAATAATTGACATCAACGCTTATAATTAATTTTTGAAACTTATTTTCTTTAAAACATGTTTATGTACAATTTGACTGATCTTACAACGGATTCTTTTTTACAAATCAATATGCAACGTCAGTTGCCATTTTGTGACGTCACATTTTTTACATCATTTTTGGATTTTTTTTTCATAGAGGTATGAAAAGAAAATCTCAACCAATCAGAAAGCCGCGTTCTGCATACAATCAATGGAAAATTAATTATATATAAATATATACAAAATTACAATTAATTAAGTTACCTGTGACTGAGGCTGGTATTGTGGGTGGCCACCTTGGTACATAGGGGCCCCTTGTGGGGGTCCATAAGGCTGGTGTTGTGGGGCGGAGTCATATCCAGGTGGAGGAGGCTGGTACTGGCCTTGGGGTGGGTAACTTGGTGGTGGTCCTGACATAATGGAGAATAATACAAGTGACATGTACTTAATTAAAATACCATCACTGAAATATAGTTGTCCACAAAATCCAGTCTGTATTTCAGTAAATTTATCAGTGGGCACTGTCTACAGTGTACCTGCGACCAATCGCCACCCGAATCTACCGCCACCCTCGCATACTGCAACCTAAACCTCTAGAACGGATTTCTGTCCTAGATAATTCCCTCGTTAAGTTTGCCATCCTCTCATACCGCCATCTGCCACACCCTTTAAAATACAAACGTCCCGAATCGCTATATATTTCCCTCAACGATAACACTATATTGTTCTGTTTTTGGTGATAGAGGAACTCTTTAGTGTTCCATTTGGAATGGCATGCGGCAATAGCAGATCAATAACTATTTTCAGATATAAATTGGTGCCAATGTAGATCTATATGACGATATAATACTAAGCTTGTTTTTAATAAAATTTGGGAAATGCAATCTTGTATGCAATTTAATTCATGGTTATAATTTTCATAATTCGATACTATCACCACCCTTGTTATACCGCCATAATTGCTGTGGACAAAAGGTGGCGATATAACGAGGGTACACTGTAGTATGTACATGTTCTTCATAAAAAGGTTTAAGTATATCCACTTTCTTATATTAATTCAGCCGAGTTTTTTTTTCATGGAAATAAACACAAAGGTCAATAAAGGTAGTTGGTATTCTGGACTGCTCTATCATTTTTAATTGTTTCCCTGTGAACTTGTAAGACAGTGATCACATGCCTCCAGGGTTAGAAATAGGTCATATAAAATATCCATCTTACACCCCATTTCATGCATCGTTGGAAACCAGTCTTTGGATAGTTTAATCGCATATCATATGGTGTAGTTCTGACCTCTGCATTTTTGTAATACTGTATCAAAATATTTCGCACCATTGCGCAATAATGTAAAATTCATAAGCAGTTATGCTTAAAATTAAAGAAGAATAGTTCAATAGAATGAAGGTTTCTAACAAGGTATTTCACAAAACGACAAAATTACTCAACAATTAATTGTTTATGTTGCAATGCAGCAAAGGTGACATGTGATGAAAAAATTGCTCTTATCGAAGAAACTTGACAGGGGAAAGGTTCATATATTTTTCAAAATGGTAGTACAAACACTTTTTTCAAATTTCTTGACTTTTGAGCTATTCTGGTAGTTGGAATGTCAGAAAATTAAAACACTTAATTTAATGCTCAAATTTGAAAAAAAAAAAAAAAACTGTCGAGTATCCGGATACCTTTTTGAGAGGGGGTACAAATATGATATGACACCGGTATAGTCTTATTATTTTTATTTCTATGAATGCAGATTTAATTACAGTCATGTAATGTACGTATACTGTATTTACTTGGATGATCTAATTATAATTAGAGGAACATTTAAAAGCCAATAAGTCATTATCTATAATCACTGGGGGCCTACAACTACACTAAATGTTTAAACAATAAACCCAACTGGTAAAAACAAGTGGTCCAGTGTGCCTGTATCTACCTGCTCTACTTACATGTAACTGTCATTCTTTTTCCATCTGTGACTTTTGAAGACAGTGAAAATTAAACGGATTTAAAGGACCAATATACGTAACTTCAGGAAATTTTTCAAGGATTTTGAAAAATTATGAAAAAAAATCCAGTTGCTAACCATGCAAAAATTAGCCTTAAAAGAAATAAACCTGAGCGGTAGCTAATTACAAGAAACTCTTGACCGAAAAATCCAAAGAATTGAAAATAATTCAAGTGTGGGCCACTTCGACAACAATCCGAAGTTAGAAGACTGTTCAAAATGGACGTGTGTTTACTAATACCGAGTTTCAACTGCTGCTGTATCGGTAACCGCGTAAGAATTCATCTTGAATATTGTTAATATCAGTTAATCTTAACTGAATCTATAAATATAACAATTACCAGGTAAGTTAATTTATTAAGCTTGATTTTCACTTCAAGTTTTGGCGAAAGTTACATATATTGGACCTTAAATAGGCCTATAATGCAAAGAGCACATACTGACTACTGTATAGTCTTCAAAAGGGTTTTGTTTTGTGTTATATGTCCTATTAACAGCTACAATGTATAAGCATTTAAGAACATATGCCATGTTTTAATTGTGGACTAGGAAGCTGGAATTCTTGGAGAAAAACCAACATAGCTAGGCCTCAAACTTAATTCAGAGGTGGTGGGTTAATTGAGTTACAGGTAGAAATTGTAGACAGTTCTTCACCACTTTTGCCATTATAATCCCTCATTAAAAAGTCACATATACATTAATTTTATTATAGCTCATATATATGCATTAAACACAAAATTAAAATCTATACATAAATCAATTAAGTTTCCAACAACTGTTCAAATATCATCATTCAATATGCATCCTGGTTATTTTAATAAGTTGATATAACAAATTTGACCCCTCATTGTGACCTTGAAATTGGACAAGGTCATATGATCATAATTTCAACAAACTTTAAATGTACATGTACATTCATCCGCATAATTATTATAACCATGACTGACCCTTTTGTTTATTTATATTTAGCAACATTTAAAATGTTAAATAGATTGCACCCATGCCAGATATAATCTTGGAAGAGGGTCAAGGTCATTTATTTCAACAAACTTGATACCCTGGCAAATTCCTTGCATTTCAAATATATAAATCATCAACCAAATGTGACTTCAAAAGACAGTCCACATTTGTTATGCAAATTTAATTCTCATCATGCAGACTTAGCCATTTAATTGCCACATACACTTAGTTTTATGGTCATGGTCAGCGACGTCTGTAACTATAAGTAAACTGTGCATGTTCATGGTAACAGTACAGGTAAATAAATCTATTTTTAGAATTTACCGGTACTCTCATTTGTCCCATATATACATGTATACCCGATCAAGGGTATCGTGTGCTGTGATAACCGAACTGTTCGGCAGAGAAGCGGACTAGTACGTATACTAAAACGACTGAAATATACAAGCGTGAGCCCCGCCTTATATTTATCCTACATAGATATATATCTCGTCCCGATTCAGAAGGAATCGATCACGACACATAAGCTTATAACGTAGGCCTACTCATGATCACAAAATTGAACATTCAGGACTTACCTCCTTTTTCGCCGCTCATAGCTAAGGCTTGTTCAGGGTCCTAGGCCTGATAACTATCAAATGGTCAATGCAATCTAAATGACGACTTTGTTGATGCTAAACTGTCACTTGCACACGGAATTTCGTAATAGGTTGCAGAACCCACTGAACCCGGGAGACATACATAAATAAGCACAGGGCCCCGAGA
Source organism: Mimachlamys varia (assembly GCA_947623455.1). Classification (NCBI taxonomy): domain Eukaryota; kingdom Metazoa; phylum Mollusca; class Bivalvia; order Pectinida; family Pectinidae; genus Mimachlamys; species Mimachlamys varia. The sequence continues at coordinate 24,577,731 of OX392539.1, forward strand.
AGCAATTAATATATGACATTTTTTTCGAATTTGTCTAGACAATTTTGTGTCAATTACGTCCTAAGACATCGATTTCTTTTAAAATCATCACATTTAACATTTGTTCCTATTTGAAATCAAAAGGTTTGATACAAAAACTTGATGTTGATAACACACATCTCACGAAAAACATCGAACCTCTGATCAGGCCCCTGTGTTTTTATAGTTACAGAGTTACTGCCCCTGAATCCGATAGCTAGGTGGCGTGGTATATGTAGCATCAATTTACGTCAATTTGTTTTGAGAAGAGGAAGGGAGTTAATTTCACAGAATTAAAGGAGTTGCTACATATAACAGCTTATTACAAAATCTCAGTAACCAAACAGTATGAACAGTGAAAAAGGAGGTAGGGCGGTATATTGGATTCAATGTCATCATTGTCCTAAACGGTTTGAGACTGCGCCAGATATAATTATACATTTACCTTTGATCTTAGAGGGGGAAATGGGGGATTATTATTAAATGACGTAGAATCTATGTTGATATTTTGCACAGCCCATTTTGGATCTACTTCCTTTTATTAAAGATATATATAAGAACACAATATATTATCGGTGGCTTCAGCAAATACCTGCATGAATATAGACCTTAATACTAAAATTTTGATAAAAAAAGCTCCCATATTATGTGTTCAGTATAACATCATTCAGCATTTCCTGTTTCCCCAAAAGACCTTATATTAATTATTATAAAAAAAGTGTCACCTAGTCGTAAGTTGTGCAATAACATGGAATTAGGGTCAGTGTATTTGGAAAATTACCATGTATATGCACTCTCGGTTGGGTTTCTATCATGTATTTAAACAAAAAAATATAGAGAAAGAATTACGATGATATTCATATTTTGCATCAGGTATATAACTTTTAAGATGAACATTTTAAATCATGCAAAGAATATGTGCAGGGATCCCTTTTGGGCGAGATTTGGGGATTTTTACCCATTTTTTTCCTGAAAATCTCATTAAAATTCAAAATTGTATTACTTCAAAATAGAAAAATCTCATAAAACTTGTGTTAATCTCATAAAATTCATCAAATTCTCCTATAGGCTTTAAGAGCCAGAATTATCCCTGTATGTGACTATTTTTTTTAATTTTTTTACAAGTGTCTGGATGATTGAATAATCACAAATCTTTATTTATTACAAATACCGGTAGGTTTAACAGGTAAACTTACCTGTTAGAAATAACTACCATCACTTTAAGGAAAAAAGACTAAACCTTATCAAAAATACAGGTAGGTTTAACAGGTAAACTTACCTGTTAGAAATAAAAAGACTAAACCTTATCACAACATACTGTACAAACTGCCCTGTAGTCAAATTTAAAAGTTGGCATTCATAAGATACACCTGTATCTTTGACTGCAAGAAATCCAAGGCTTACTTTAATTTCAAACCCTCCTATTTTTGGTTCAGGCTTATTATCAAAATTTTAGGGTATCAGACTAGTGCTCTAGTTGTGCCTTTTACTGTTGGCAAGGTTTCAATTTTCAGCTAATTGGAATATTTGCAACTCCTTGTACATTGTGTAAAAAAGTGTCATGTATTTGTTTAATATTTCTCAGGACCACCACCAAGTTACCCACCCCAGGGCCAGTACCAGTCTCCTCCACCCGGCTATAATTCTGTACCACAACACCAGCCTTATGGACCCCCACCAAGCGCCCCTATGTACCAAGGTGACCACCCACATTTCCAGCCTCAAATGGCACCGGGACAAACACAGGTAATAACAAATATTCATTCTTGTAGGTTTTATACAAGGAACTTTTATTTGATACTAATAGTTCTAATTCCTTTTCCTTTATTCTGAACACAGTTGCTTGAGTTTCTGTCAGTAAATAATAAATATATATGTGTGAAATGAGCCTCCCATTACAGTAATGTAATGGAAATATACCAATGTTATTTCTCAACTATTTGTAAACAATGTTAACTTACTGGTTGCGAGTCTGTCGTACAATTCTCAGACGATAATTTCTCTGTAGCATAGACGGTTTGTTTATGACGAGTGTACCGGCAAATTTTAAGCAAGCAGCCATGGCCTGTACATATGTAAGGTCACGAAGCCGTATAGAATACAAAAGAATAAATAATGTTTTTTATTCAAATAAAATACATGCTGAGGATTATTGAATTCATCAAATTATAGATGAGCATGTGGAACGTAAATTGCAATTTTTTAAATGTTAAAATTTACATATAGATAAGGGAGAAAACTCTAACCCTCGGGAAAAATTTGAAAAAGTCCAAGAAATTCCTAATGTTTCGTCCCGCACTGAATTGTTCAGAACGTGACGTCACATATGTACAGGCCATGACCGCTTGCTTAAAATTTGCCGGTACGCTCGTCATAAATAAAACCGTCTATGCGACGGAGAAATTATTGTTAGATGAAAAGAAATTAGCATGTAGTGGTGGATTAATATATAAACATACCGTATTAGAAATGTCAGTGTTTAATCTAAGAATTGCACGACAACCTCACAACAAGTAAGGTATGTGCATTGTTTAAAAATAGTTGAGAAATAACGTTGGAATACTTCCATTACATTCTGTAATGGACCGCGGCTCCATATATATATAAACATTTTTATATACTGACAGAAACTCAAGCAACTGTGTTCTGAAGAACCAAAAGGCCTGGATCCCAGATGTATAAAAATGGTATCTGTACGTAGCTGGGCAACATATTATAATGCTGCTCTGTTTATATCTTTTGACAAGAAATTACTTTGATCAGTTTCCAAGGTAACTGACCCAGGGTTAAATCTGTTAGCACCAAGATGATGATCTGAGGCCTAGAGTCATGGTTTGATCAACATTTAAACCTATTTATATACAGTTGAGATATAAGTTTACAGGTAACCATTGTTGACAGTACTTAGTGTATCATGATCTCTTGGCCTGGAGTTCTCCAGGTATATTGTCACTAGTATCTTGTTAGTAATACCAACCATCACTACATTTGTATTATCAACAGATTAATTTTCATTAGTGTATCAAATTATAAGGTAGGGGGTATTACTGATGTCTAGGCAATGTTTTCTAGGTGGAATGTATACAACTTTTTTTCTGTTTGACAAGATTCATGTGGTACCCCCGCCCCAGACGTTTTCCGAACCTCCACCACCCGACTACATGAACAGGGCCATCTTCACTACCATCTGTTGCTTCTGGCCTGTGGGAATATTCGCCATTATGAAAGCCAGTGAGGTAGGTACTAGGTAGAGAAATATCAATATTCCAAGTTGGTTAAGACATATAAATCATTAGAACCTCTTTCCAATTTGTGTGTAAAAATGTATAATTTATTATCAAACTACCTACATGCCTGTGTATCATGTATCTGACTATCTGACGAAATGATTATATTGTTTTACTTAAATGTCACAAACATGTGTACTCTCAGGTGAGAAGCATTCCTAAAGACTTGCACATATGCATACTTCATACATATTGTAAATATATGTCCGTATATAATGAGCACATAGAATATCGGGTTACACAGTCATGCAACAAACCTGTGTAGATTAAACCATCTTGATGAATATTGTCAATCATATTTCTGTTGATAGGAGTGGATTAAAAAAAAATCACAAATTAAAAAAAAAAGCAAATGATTTTGATAAGCTCCCCTAGCGCGATCATCCCTACTCATCATGAATGTACACCTATAAACAAAGTAACAAATGTTTTACGAAGCTGTCCACTTGACTTTCTACCTGAGATTACTTTTGATTCTTATGATATCTTTGTCGGAGCACTCCACTTAACATAAAAGTGTACTGTAATTAACATATATGTATGTACTTGAGATTATGGTCTACTAGATATGTTATTCTTGAGCCTTCTGCTTGAGGTATGTACATATATAAATGTTATTTTGTGTTAAGTTTTGGTCAGTCAACTGAGCTTAAATGTAGTTTATGTAAATTTAGGAACTTTGGCAGATACTGCAGTATTGTACGACGTTACTTACTAATATACTGTACAGTGATTTTTTTTGCCCTACCTTACCGCCGACTTTCGGCTGTTTCCCCTAGGCAAAAAATGTTGTTTTTTCCCAAAATTGAAGTGGTATTTTCCCAATTTGACAAGTGTAAATAGGTTATGTTTTGGCCACTTTTCATCAATAAAGAGTGCTAAATAAATCCACTACTTTAGAAAGTTGTAATACTTGAACAAATAAGAAAAAATAGCAGTAACATTACAACTTTAATTTCTTTTGTTTTAAACTTTGAAATGAAGTGTGGGCGAAGAGGTAGTTCTAAAAATATAGCTCTGTCCATGGAGCCATTTTCTTAACTTTGAGATCGATAAAATACACCCTTATGCAAACCAAGTATGAAAAATAGATCCTATAAACAGTGTACTAACTTTTTTCTTGATTGTATCTACTTTTATGAGACATTATAAATTAGGACAGATATAAAGGGGAAGTTTGGTATTCAAACTAAAACCGGACCCGGATGGACCCGGTTTTCTGAAATTAGAAAATAGATAAATAAGATCAATCTACTTATTTTAAAAATATCTATAGCCATTAAATTACAGAAAACAAACAGTATTATTATATTTTATAATATTAAGCTTTTTTTTTTTTTGCAAAGTATATTGTTAACTGAAATGAAATTGTGGCATTTTTATTAATTGTCTTGCAATTAAAAGAAAAAGAACAAGTTAAATTAAGCTCCATTTAACAATTTCCATATTTTCCCAATTTCCTGAAAATGCCGCGAAATTTTCCCAATTTAAAAGGTACAGGCTTCTTTGAAAAAAGCCCAAAAATCACTGCTGTACTTAGACATAATTAACTGTAGTTTTTTTACAATGTTGCTATAATATACTATACTTATACAGAATTTGTATGTGATCCATGTATCTAACTAGTTATATGTTCAAAATTTGAAATCATTTCAGGCGAAAAATGCCTACGCCCGTGGTGACTTTCAAGGTGCGAGATCAAGTTCAAACTCAGCACGACAGCTTTCCAATATCGCCATTTTTGCTGGTGTTGCTAGCATTGTGGTGTCGATGATCATCGTAGGTGTGTACGTGGGCCTGATCATGACCAATATGAGGAGTTACTAACATGTAGGCCGGAACCAGAGGAGGCCGGTACCCGAGGATATATATAGACATACCAACTTGAGGAGTTATTAACAGTAACAAACATACCTACAAGAATAGTTTCTTATATCAGGGCTAGTATATGTGGACAGACATACTATATTGATGGATTTATGTATATAATGGGGAAAATACACATATTGCTTAGACCCTAGCTTTTCGGCAAATGTCACTATTTAGACCCTAAATGAAAAAGAATAACCTATGATATACCATACAAAAGAATATAGTTAATCATGAAATGTATTAATATACATAATACTTGGACCAGCAGGAAACACATAAGGTGTCTGGTTAGGATTTTAATATCGTATTATTATCTTTTATCCCATTCATTTTACAAAGATTACTTGGGACATGAATTTGTGGATAAAAAGAAATTGAATTGCGTTATTAAACAGTAAAGTTTTGATAAATAAAAACTAAAGCAATGCTACTATTGAAAAAAACAGTAAATCACTAAGTGTACATTTATGATTGTTTTATTAAGCTGGACCATTTTAGCTATATTTTGATGGAATTTGTACACGAGATACATTTGCTACTACATGTACTGTATACATATTGTACTTTGGAATTATTTACACATACCATCTACGTAATGTACCGAATCTATTTGTTAGTTGTTCGACAGGTACACATGTGCACCATTGGATTCTACCCTGTCTTCATGCTATAGTCTTACTAGTTAGACAGGTATGTACATGTACCATTGGATTCTACCCTGTCTTCATGCTATAGTCTTACTAGTTAGACAGGTATGTACATGTACCATTGGATTCTACCCTGTCTTCATGCTATAGTCTTACTAGTTAGACAGGTATGTACATGTACCATTGGATTCTACCCTGTCTTCATGCTATAGTCTTACTAGTTAGACAGGTATGTACATGTACCATTGGATTCTACCCTGTCTTCATACTATAGTCTTACTAGTTAGACAGGTATGTACATGAACCATTGGATTCTACCCTGTCTTCATGCTATAGTCTTACTAGTTAGACAGGTATGTACATGTACCATTGGATTCTACCCTGTCTTCATGCTATAGTCTTACTAGTTAGACAGGTATGTACATGTACCATTGGATTCTACCCTGTCTTCATGCTATAGTCTTACTAGTTAGACAGGTATACATGTGCCTTTGGATTCTACCATGTCTTCAGATTGAAAAAAATACTTTAGTCTTAAAGATAATAAGGAAATGAAATATTCAAAGAAAAAACTATGATATATTAACTGTTTCAAAAATATCCTCATGATTGAAAATTTATCATATTACTAATTGTGCAAGCCAGTATATGTTTTATAAGGGAGTGGAGAGCTCTAATGGAAATGGTGACAAACACTGGAGGTTTAAGTGGTGTGTCTCCCTGATTATTCTTTTTTACATGGATAGTATTAGCGACTCGTTTGAGTTAGCAATTGTTGACCAATTGTTTTTAGAATGTTGTGATGAAGGTGGAATTCTATGTTAAGTTTAGATGGAACTCAATTTGGATGTAATTATGTACCAGGTAACTCTTGAGGAGCTATCGTTTTAATACCTTTGTCAGTTTTACAAATTGTTATTATTGTGCAGAAAAAATGTATAATTGTTTATAATGGTATTTTTGACCAACAATGCTATATTTTACTTTCAACCCTTATTATTTTACCAGTGTTCTCTGAAAGTTTTAATTCCAGTCTTAAGAAAAAACGTATGTGTACTGTATACCAGGTAATATGAACTAACAGGGATGATCAGTACATGTATGTCCTCGGACTGTATCCGTAAATGTAGAAGAAATTAAGGTTTGTGATTATTTAATTATCACTCTTGAAGAATTATATGTGATGCAATTAGTAAATCAGTATCTTGTCTTAGCTCATGTTGGCTCACTTAAGGTCAAAGCCACAAGTGGAAGGAGAAAACGGATATTATTGCCATGGCAACAAATGGGTATGGCAGGTATAGGTCATGTGGAGGTCATCAAAAAGAATTCTGTAAAACTCTGGGAAAAATAAATGGATTCCATGGCAAGGTTACTCAACAGGAGTAACATCAATGTTTATATTAAAATTTAGCACTTCAAATGATTTTAATCATAATGGAATTAATTTGCAGTTTTCCTTCAATATTTGATAAGCTGGTTCTACTTGAGAACCTGTTTGCCCCAGACCACAGCCATATCTATAGAAGCCATAGGTTTTGTTTTTATGGCAGCCATCATTAATTAAAAATTGCTGAATTTTCATGACTTTTTTACATCATATAAAGAATGGCATTTGTTAACACAGTAACTTTTTATTTACGATTATATCCTGGTCTGTAATGATCATTTTACTTATATGTTGATTGTGTCCCTTTAATTACTTACGCCCCTTTAATTACTATGACATCATCAAATGACAATATAATTATGACGTTACTCAGTGAAAACGACAGTACAAAATGTACGTGGTAATGTCTTTTTTTGTCAATTAAGTTGTTTTACATATATATATATATATTTGATGTTAAGGTTGTTATTTTGGTATTGACTGATTTAAATCTGCTCGAGAAATCCTGGTTGACTTCAAATTGTTTGAGATATAGACGTTGACCAAGTTAAAAGCATCTATCTATCAATGTTATACTCGACATTTCTTGTACCGACCGAGTCAAAGTATCCTCTCTCTTACAGACCATCAATTTCTCATCTAAAAAGAAACACACACTTTCTTATGTATTCTTTATCTTTTGGAGACACCATTGGTGGTACAATGTATCTGTATAGTGATTTCAGTTACAATTAGCCTATGATAAAATTTAGTTTAAACACATTATGGACTTTTTTCGTTATTGTCTATTCTTTGGGTGTCGTGTTTGAGTTGTGACTAACATACCAGATTTATAAATGCACTTAAATGAAACTATTTAGTTGTGTAAAGACTTCAATACTTAAAATTTGATTAGGCCATCTTTTATTCACACTGACAATTTTTAATTAGGTTTAATTATTTAGTTGTGTACAGACTTTATTACTTACATTTCATGAAGCCATCTTTAATTCACACTGACAATTCTTATTTTAGGTTTAATATTCCTACAGATTCAAATTTGATGCACGCTTTTTATCATTGCCTATTAAATATATATATATTTTATGGAAACAAATGTGGTTTATGATACATGTATTTACTGTTAGTTTTATAAGTCTTTTTTTTCTCAATTTTGGATAGTTTTATTTCATTCTCAAGTATTTAACATAAGAGTAAATTTCATACATAAAAAACAACCGCAATCTCTTGCCTTATATAAAATAGATCTTAAATATGAAGTGACCTCATTTTATGCAATTACACATATTTATATATATTTTATATGTAAATTGACAGGATTGTATCTTTTTAAATAGTCTTGATCTGATGATCATCTTGTTTTGACTTTTTAGCATGAATTACTTCAAAATTTTATTGGTCTGATTTGTATGTTCATTCTATTTTGACATTTTGTTATAGATTGGTTGGATAAAAATATTTTACTTTTAGAATCGGACTAAAGGGGTTGACTGTAGAAGGTGTTTTATTTTACATTGTTATATAGGATTGTTGTACAATTCAATATCAGGTGTATATTTGTGTATTTTTCATTAAACATGTTAGATGAAATCAATGTTTGAGTTTTTCTTTTGATGAATACAATGATATTCCAGGAAAGCCAATTAATAAGAGCGCAACTCTCGGGCACCTTTCGGAAACCAAAGGCGCCCGAGGGAAGCTCTTGAATGGTAACATATGCATGTGTAAACAGAGTTGTTTCCCCTTGCTATCCTTTGCCATGGATTTTTTTTCGTCCAGAAGTAGCCCTCCAGTGGGGAACCTGGAAACAAATTTAATAATTACGTTATGTCACACTTGGACTTCATCGGTTATTTCCGGAAATAACAAGAAATATCTTTCAGCTGATGTTTGTTGTATTTATCTCTGTCGTTGCTTCAGAAGCTGCGTTTTTTTTTTCCAACTTGTCAACTTTAAACTATGGACATTTTATTTTGTTCTTATCCCAGTGCAAAAATGATTCTCAGTAAATATCAGAGATTTACTGAAGCTAAGCTATTTTAAGGCTTTGCGTTTATCATATTATTAAGGACTACTTCCACTTTAGGATCCATCATATATTTCCATGGTTATCTGCAACTCATTTTGTTATCTCAGTGTTTGGAACACAATTCTTCTTTGTCAATCCGTGCATATTCACATGACCCTTGAACATAAAAGGTACTATCTATAGCATACTTTTATTAAATCATATTTTATCAATTGTAATTTGTAAGGGCAACATACGTTTAAGTCCCTTCGCAGTCTTATTTTTGAGGGGTATGAAGTGTTTGTCTTTTCCTTCTGTTAGTCCATCCACCCCTCCAACTTTGGTTTAGCTCCATTTCTTTGGAAAAAACTTGTTCAGGTTAAACAATAAGCATGTTTTAGCTCACCTTGGCAAAAGGACCAAGGTGAGCTAATGCCATACTGTGACGTCTGTCTGTGCGTTCGTCAACAATCGACTTCTTCATAACCATTGATCGTAATTTAATCAAATTTGGTAAGAAGCATGCCTGGGTGGCTGGTATTCAAATTTATACAAATGAAGGTGAGGGGCGGGGCCAAAAGTGGTCCATTTGGCAATATTCATATTAACGACTTCTTCTCTTGATCGAATAAGCAATATACAACATTCATATTTTTGTGGTAGCATTCCTAGGTAGCTTGGATTCAATGTATACAAATGAAGGGGCATGAGGGGTGGGGCTGAAATGGTTCCATTTGGCAATATTCATATTAACGACTTCTTCTCTGGATCGAATAAGCAATATACAACATTCATATGTTTGTGGTAGTATTCCTAGGTGGCTGGGATTCAATTTATACAAATGATTGGGCTAACCCCCCCCCCCCCCCCAGGGGCCTGATGACCTATACCTGCCATACCCATTTGTTGCCATAGCAATAATATCCGTTTTCTCCTTCCACTTGTGGCTTTGACCTTAGGTGAGCCAACATGAGCATAAAGTTGCCATCACATTTGACTCCAGGGTCTGCCTCGCCCTTTCAGACTTAACTCTTGAATCATAACTTCCAAATGGTTGAGATCCCCACACCAAAACTATATATACAATTGCTTGGTATTTAGAGACCACATAATCTCGCGGTCCCGTAATTGCACCAATATAAAAACACGGCCAATACAAGATTTGGCGCGAAACGTCGTTTGGAAATGACGTCATAAACGTCATACTGCAGCCTGCCGTGAAATCTTCAAAGATGGACGGGCCAACATTGCCGAAAAGAAAGCGCATTAAAAGCGGTGAGGAAATGATGGAAAGTTTAGTTGCTGATCTCCTCGAGTATGAATATTGGACAGAGGAGAATTCCAGACGGGTGAACGTCATAGATAATGACGACTTGAAGGAAGTCAAATTCAGGTAAAGGAACAAATATACAATGTATGTGTATGATAGATGTTTGCCTGATATACAGACGAATTGAATAAAGTGTTTTAGTCGATCACTTTGTGTTCTTAATCATTTTCTTCATTTGTCATAGAGTTAATTAATAAAGTCATTATTGATTGGTTATTGGTCCTCGGCCTGCTATATTGGCCTTCGGCTTCGCCTCAGGCCAATATAGCAGGCCTTGGACCAATAACTAGGCCAATACAGAAATAACCAATCAATAACACTATATTAATTGATACGGCATGCCAATCCTGAAATCAAATACAAAATGTATATGCTAATAGTCTATTTCAATGAACAAAAATCTTAGTCTAGGTGCGTAGAGCTACCCTTGCTCAGAGTGATCACTTAGGAACAGGTTCAGGGACCAAAACATCCACCCTCCCGATCTCGGTGGAAATCTTTCCCGATTCCTCAATTCGTTTTCCAAGAAGTAAATTGAAGAGACAGTAAATAAAAGCTTTTAATTGTTTGGTGAGTTCCCCTGCATTACATGTACAGGCATGCAGATATGCGCCTGAAATCTGACCTTATGCTTTAGATTTGCCCGGCAGTAGTCCACAATTATCAAAGCAATAGTTGAGACACATGAGAAATATTTCATATGGTGTACAAGATATCATGGATGTTACTATCCAGAAAATGGAATTTTACGATCGGGACCAACTTTGATATCCAGGGGTTACGTTCTCAACACCCCTGGAATATATGTCATGGCAAAACTGAAGGCTCTGTACCGTGTGTGCTTGGCCAAAGTTGCTTGAGTTTCAGTCAGTAAATAATAAATATATATGTGTGAAATGAGCCTCCCATTACAGTAATGTAATGGTCCGCGGCTCCATATATATAAACCCTTTTTTATATACTGACAGAAACTCAAGCAACTTTGGTTAGGCCCAAGGGTTCAGACTCTCTAACCCGCTAAATATTTGGACGGCTGCACCCTTCGGCAGGGTCGTAGCTGCCATGTAAGCACTTAAGCCCGTGCTTGCACATCATTTTCCAAAGTATGTGTATTAAAGTCGAGATAATTCATAATTCGACTAATATTCTTAAATCCACTGATAATGTTACTACTTTTAATCGACTCGTCAGATTAACAGACCAGGCTGCATGCAGTTTGTTATTCGTACAATCATATGTTATGTCGGGTTTTATCACCTAACTGACCATACGACCAAAGTCATGAATATGGTATCACAGAATGTAATAACACCATTGTGACGCCATAATAAATGACGTCTTTATGACGTGATATGACTATAATTTAATCTTGCTTGAAATAAGCATTTCCATTGGCTTTAAAAATTATGCTATCGGCTTATAGCGTAAATGACGCCGCCGTTTATAACGTAGCTTTTGATTGACTAATGTAGCAGCGTAATAATTTTTAAAGGAAAAGATTCTATCAATAAAGTGAATTTTTGCAGGGTATAGATTACATTATAAGGATTAACTTGAATCTGTTTTGTTATGGGATATAACACAAAAAACGGATTGTACTCAAGTTATCACAAACCGCTTCGCGGTTTATTTAGAGTACACTCAGGTTTTTTTTTGTGTTATACCTCCATAGAAAAAAAAAAAAGATCAAGTTAATCCTTAAGTCTCGAAAGTGAAATTTGCCTTTTTTACCAAGAAATGAATTTGAGAGTTTTGGTGTATTTTCTCATGAATATGAGTTATGTTATAAATATAAACTTACATTCGTGTCAATGTTACTGTATGATTTAATATGTCACTCGCCTAAAAGCTCGGGACATATTAAATTATCTAACTCGTTTAATAAATCCGATATTACACATTGACACTCATGCAAGATCCTCTATTAAGTGCATCTATATTTGATTAATAAAATATTTTCAATATTGGATATTGACTTTTCGGTCAGTTCGAATAAAATTATAGCAAAAATAATTGATGATGAGCCTGAGCAAAATTATGCTGAAGAAAACAAGCGAGATTTCTAACTATATATATATAGCTGTAGCTGAGTTGAAAGCAGCAAAATCACATTGAATAATACTTACTGACAGAGACGTGAATGTAACACAGATGGCTTTTATGTCTCTGTTAAGAAACATATGTATATTAATTTTGTTTTCAAGACATCATGAAAGTAAAACATATCTTATTTTATTTTTACATCAATGATTTGTATAATGACACGAACAAATGGCACCATTTGAAGTAACTGCTAATAAACGCTCGCAGGGCTTGCACATTGAAACACCTCCAGCTATGCCCCTGTTCGGATTACGTGTGCGTCACCCTGTTGAAGATACAAGAAGACTAGTTCGACCCTTTGATGTTCACCAAAAGAATCTCGCGGTCACATAACGGTAAAAATTGGTCAGGATTTTTTTTACCAGAGACCAATCACAAACAGTCTTCTCCGTGTTTTTAGTTTTGCCATGAAATGTTCCAGGGCTGTAGAGAGTGTAAGTGAGTGTAACCCCTGTATATAGAGGATGTATTGGGACATCATCCCGCGCTTATATTCATAATAGTATTGATCAATGTTCTTGGCAAAAAATGAAAGCAAATGGGTATAGATTGTCATTAATTTCAAACTCAGGATGTCATTGTCGACGTATAGTCAAGGAATAGTTAATTAAAACAGGCGGGAACATGTTTTTTTTTTATTTCAAATCTTCCTCATTATGTATTTTCATACTCATGCGTGTTCATAAAACGACATCCAATTTACCATCCCATTTGGTGGCAATTGGGGGTGTCATTTTTACCGAAAGTGGAAATAAACTTTTAAAACATGTAATATTTAAATATTAATGAAACACAAACGAACAGCAAAATACTACAACACTATCACAGGGACCTCTAAACTTCTCAAGTTCTCAGGTGCCTGTGATCATTCCATATGTCAGTTAACTTTGTCATCCACGATATACAGGGGGTCTCTAATTTGCAGGAATAAAATTCATTATATTCTATAACTGAAGCAATTGAATGGACAGGTGATTTTTTTAAGAGGACGAAGGGCCGTCGTCGTCGTAAATGGAGAAAGGTAACCACACAATAGTAGCGGTATACTACAAGGATTGGTTTTAGCACCACTTTTATTTATGCTTAACATAAAAAGTCAAAAGTCCTGGAACTTACACATTCCTTTCCGCTGACAATGCGAAAGCTTTTAGGGTAATCAATGATGGGGGAGACTCGGAGTTTACAACCAGACAGCTTTTATACAAATGTGGTCAGAGGTCTGGCACCACCTTGTTACACCCATGCAGCTCATCTTCGATATCCATGGGTTACTTGATGTAAAGAATCTCGCAGTTACATAACGGTAATTAATGGCAGGCTCTGAAGTCGAGTGTCCCTTCTTTGAAATCTTCAGACAGAAATCAGCCTGTTTTTTCACAAACTGCTATCATCGTGCCTCAGTTTTGCCATAATATTTTCCAGAGCAACTTCGCAAGCCAAGTGTGTACGATGGTTATTCTCTGGCCACAAGTGCCTATGAAAAAAAATTATATAAAAAAATTCATATCGCGATCTTACAAATTCAAATTAAAGGCCCAATATACGTAACTTTCGGCAAAACTTAAAGCGAAAATCAGCCTAATAACTTTTTATATTTAAAGAATTAGTTAGATTAACTGATATCAGCAATATTCAAGATGGATTCTTACACGGTTACCGGTACAGCGGCAGTTGAAACTCTGTATTTGTAAACACGCGTCCATTTTGAACTGTCTTCTAACATCGGCTTGTTGTTGAAGTGGGCCCCATCGGAAGTATTTTTAATTCTTTGGATTTTTCTGTCAAGAGTTTCTTGTTAGTTACCGCTCAAGTTTATTTCGTTTTAGGCTTTTTTTACGTGGTTATTAACTGGATTTTTTTTTCAGAATTTTTCAGAAACATGAAATATTTCCTGAAGTTACGTATATTGGGCCTAATAATTTCAAGAAGTTATAAAGAATGTAACGACTTTATCATTAAGAATACCGTATATGTAGAGTAACGTTGGTCCTACGCCTTTTTGAACTCCTGTATATAACCCGGTAAGGATCAATACAGTTGTTAGCAGGTATATATGGCCATCTACCGTCATTTAGTATCCCCGAGGAAATGAATCTCAAGCGTGGCTACAATCTTATGGGCCTGAGAAATTGTTACAGCTATTTTGGACCTAAAATAACAGGTAAGGTTTTAAGAGTAATTTTACTCTTTTGGGGGAGTGGGGATGTTATATCAGAATTATGTCAAAATTTTGTCTTAAACACCCCCGCAAAGTATAATAGCTGTTACAAATTCTCAGGACCCTGTGGATATATTGTTTTAAACAGGCTTATTTCACATGCATATTTTTTCCCTTTTTAGTGTAGATATATGATACAATGATAAATATTTCAAAAACAAATATTGATAAATTTTAATTTATTTCTTTAGTCACAATTTTCGCTAACGTCAGCACCACCACAGTTGCTTGAGTTTCTGTCAGTATATATTTTTTTTATATATATGGAGCCGCAGCCCATTACATTACTGTAACGGGAGGCTCATTTCACACATATATATTTATTATTTACTGACAGAAACTCAAGCAACTGTGTCACCACATACAAACACGTTTTTTAACGACTGTGTCAGTTTCATATTTAACAACGTTTTGTAATTTGAGACATTATCCTAGCTCGACGGTCAATATACAGATATAATACCTATTATAAAATATTACAATGTTTATTAGGTGTATTGAAAGACGAGGCTGGACAGGTGAATCCGAGTGATTTACACGTGCAGAGCGACCGCAAAGCACGCACACGGGAATTCGAAGAACCAATGAGATGAAAGAGTCGTTGACGCAGGATATAAAGCCACGTGCGTTTATGCGGCTGTGTTACACGGATTTTGTCGTCGGGACGTCTGCTCACGCGAAGAAGTTGTCCAGGATGAAGTTCTCCGCCGTTTTGATCCTGATAGGGATGACTGCATTTGGTAAGTAGTCCATTTTACTTGACCAACTAGTTCTATTGTTCGGTTCGTTTGTTTTATAGAAAGCAATTATATGAATATTTGTATATTATTATAAACTTGTTATGAATGCTTGGGAATTATATGTGCTACACGTTTTCATGAAACTTAGGGTAACCACAGTTGCTTGAGTTTCTGTCTGTAAATAATAAATATATATGTGTGAAATGAGCCTCCCATTACATTCTGTAATGGGCTGCGGCTCCATATATATAAACATTGTTCTATATACTGCCAGAAACTCCAGCAACTGTGGGGTGACAGAAACTTAATACACGTTTAATTATATTGGATATAATTTTGCAGTATCTCGCCGTGAACAAATTCTAGACAGTGTTGTAGTACTTTACCAGTTGTATTTTGAAATATTGCGCAATGTCGATACCAGTATTCAACTAAGAACCACAGGGACCCGAGAATTTGTCATGGTCGCCTGTTCTGTAGTTTTCATGGTCGCATGTTCTGCAGGTTTCAATGACTCGTGTAGGTTCTGGGTCTCCTGTCCTGTAGGTTACTGGGCCTCCTGTCCTGTAGGTTACAGGGTCTCCTGTCCTGTAGGTTACAGGGTCTCTGTCCTGTAGGTTACAGGGTCTCCTGTCCTGTAGGTTACAGGGCTACCTGTCCTGTAGTTTACAGAGTCTCCTGTCCTGTAGGTTACAGGGTCCCCAACCTGTAGGTTACAGGGCTACCTGTCCTGTATGTTTCAGAGTCTCCTGTCCTGTAGGTTACAGGGTATCCTGTCCTGTAGGTTACAGGGTCTCCTGTCCTGTAGGTTACAGGGTCTCCTGTCCTGTAGTTTACAGAGTCTCCTGTCCTGTAGGTTACAGGGTCCCCAACCTGTAGGTTACAGGGCTACCTGTCCTGTATGTTTCAGTCTCCTGTCCTGTAGGTTACAGGGCTACCTGTCCTGTATGTTTCAGAGTCTCCTGTCCTGTAGGTTACAGGGTATCCTGTCCTGTAGGTTACAGGGCTACCTGTCCTGTAGGTTACAGGGTCTCCTGTCCTGTAGGTTACAGGGTCTCCTGTCCTGTAGGTTACAGGGTCTCCTATCCTGTAGGTTTCAGGGTCTCCTGTCCTGTAGGTTACAGGGTCTCCTGTCCTGTAGGTTTCAGGGTCTCCTGTCCTTTAGGTTTCAGGGTCTCCTGTCCTGTAGGTTTCAGGGTCTCCTGTCCTGTAGGTTACAGGGTCTCCTGTCCTGTAGGTTACAGGGTCTCCTGTCCTGTAGGTTACAGGGTCTCCTGTCCTGTAGGTTACAGGGTCTCCTATCCTGTAGGTTTCAGGGTCTCCTGTCCTTTAGGTTTCAGGGTCTCCTGTCCTGTAGGTTACAGGGTCTCCTGTCCTGTAGGTTACAGGGTCTCCTGTCCTGTAGGTTACAGGGTCTCCTATCCTGTAGGTTACAGGGTCTCCTGTCCTGTAGGTTACAGGGTCTCCTGTCCTGTAGTTTACAGGGTCTCCTATCCTGTAGGTTTCATGGTCTCCTGTCCTGTATGTAACAGTGTCTCCTGTCCTGTAGGTTACAGGGTCTCCTGTCCTGTATGTAACAGTGTCTCTGTCCTGTAGGTTACAGGGTCTCCTGTCCTGTATGTAACAGTGTCTCTGTCCTGTAGGTTACAGGGTCTCCTGTCCTGTAGGTTACAGGGTCTCCTGTCCTGTATGTAACAGGCTCTCCTGTCCTGTATGTAACAGGGTATCCTGTCCTGTAGGTTATAGGGTCTCTGTCCTGTAGGTTACAGGGTCTCCTGTCCTGTAGGTTACAGGGTCTCCTGTCCTGTATGTAACAGTGTCTCTGTCCTGTAGGTTACAGGGTCTCCTGTCCTGTATGTAACAGTGTCTCCTGTCCTGTAGGTTACAGGGTCTCCTGTCCTGTATGTAACAGTGTCTCCTGTCCTGTAGGTTACAGGGTCTCCTGTCCTGTATGTAACAGTGTCTCTGTCCTGTAGGTTACAGGGTCTCCTGTCCTGTAGGTTACAGGGTCTCCTGTCCTGTAGGTTACAGGGTCTCCTGTCCTGTAGGTTACAGGGTATCCTGTCCTGTAGGTTACAGGGTCTCCTGTCCTGTAGGTTACAGGGTCTCCTGTCCTGTAGGTTACAGGGTATCCTGTCCTGTAGGTTACAGGGTCTCCTGTCCTGTAGGTTACAGGGTCTCCTGTCCTGTAGGTTACAGGGTCTCCTATCCTGTAGGTTACAGAGTCTCCTGTCCTGTAGGTTACACGGCTACCTGTCCTGTAGGTTACAGGGTCTCCTGTCCTGTAGGTTTCAGGGTCTCCTGTCCTGTAGGTTTCAGGATCTCCTGTCCTGTAGGTTTCAGGATCTCCTGTCCTGTAGGTTACAGGGTCTCCTGTCCTGTAGGTTTCAGGGTCTCATGCCCTGTAGGTTTCAATGTCTCCTGTCCTGTAGGTTACAGGGTCTCCTGTCCTGTAGGTTTCAGGATCTCCTGTCCTGTAGGTTACAGGGTCTCCTGTCCTGTAGGTTACAGGGTCTCCTGTCCTGTAGGTTTCAGGATCTCCTGTCCTGTAGGTTACAGGGTCTCCTGTCCTGTAGGTTTCAGGGTCTCCCGTCCTGTAGGTTACATGGTCTCCCGTCCTGTAGGTTACAGGGTCTCCCGTCCTGTAGGTTACAGGGTCTCCCGTCCTGTAGGTTACAGGGTCTCCCGTCCTGTAGGTTACAGGGTCTCCTGTCCTGTAGGTTTCAGGGTCTCCTGTCCTGTAGGTTACATGGTCTCCCGTCCTGTAGGTTACAGGGTCTCCCGTCCTGTAGGTTACAGGGTCTCCCGTCCTGTAGGTTACAGGGTCTCCTGTCCTGTAGGTTACAGGGTCTCCTGTCCTGTAGGTTACAGGGTCTCCCGTCCTGTAGGTTACAGGGTCTCCTGTCCTGTAGGTTTCAGGGTCTCCTGTCCTGTAGGTTACATGGTCTCCCGTCCTGTAGGTTACAGGGTCTCCCGTCCTGTAGGTTACAGGGTCTCCCGTCCTGTAGGTTTCAGGGCCTTCTGTCCTGTAGGTTACAGGGTCCCTGTCCTGTAGGTTTCAGGGCCTCCTGTCCTGTAGGTTTCAGGGTCTCCTGTCCTGTAGGTTACAGGGTCTCCTGTCCTGTAGGTTTCAGGGCCTCCTGTCGTGTAGGTTTCAGGGTCTCCTGTCCTGTAGGTTACAGGGTCTCCTGTCCTGTAGGTTACAGGGTCTCCTGTCCTGTAGGTTACAGGGTCTCCTGTCCTGTAGGTTTCAGGGTCTCCTGTCCTGTAGGTTACAGGGTCTCCTGTCCTGTAGGTTACAGGGTCTCCTGTCCTGTAGGTTACAGGGTCTCCTGTCCTGTAGGTTACAGGGTCTCCTGTCCTGTAGGTTTCAGGATCTCCTGTCCTGTAGGTTTCAGGATCTCCTGTCCTGTAGGATAAGGGTCTCCTGTCCTGTAGGTTTCAGGGTCTCATGCCCTGTAGGTTTCAATGTCTCCTGTCCTGTAGGTTTCAGGGTCTCATGCCCTGTAGGTTTCAATGTCTCCTGTCCTGTAGGTTACAATGGCTCCTGTCCTGTAGATTACAGGGCCTCCTGTCCTGTAAGTTACAGGGTCTCCTGTCCTGTAAGTTACAGGGTCTCCTGTCCTGTAGGTTACAGGGTCTCCTGTCCTGTAGGTTACAGGGTCTCCTGCCCTGTAGGTTTCAGGGTCTCCTGCCCTGTAGGTTTCAGGGTCTCCTGTCCTGTTGGTTTCAGGGTCTCCTGTCCTGTTGGTTTCGGGGCCTCCTGCACTAGCTGTAGGCTCAGTGGCTCCTGTCCTGTAGGTTACAGGGTCTCCTGTCCTGTAGGTTTCAAGGTTTCCAGTCCTGTAGGTTTCAGGGCCTCCTGTACTGTAGGTTTCAGGGTCTCCTGTCCTGTAGGTTTCAGGGTCTCCTGCCCTGTAGGCTCAGTGCCTCCTGTCCTGTAAGATTCAGGGTTTCCTGTCCTGTAGGATTCAGGGTCTCCTGTCCTGTAGGTTACAGGGTTTCCTGTCCTGTAGGTTTCAGGGCCTCCTGTCCTGTAGGTTACAGGGTCTCCTGTCCTGTAGGTTTCAGGGTTTCCTGTCCTGTAGGTTACAGGGTCTCCTGTCCTGTAGGTTACAGGGTCTCCTATCCTGTAGGTTACAGAGTCTCCTGTCCTGTAGGTTACACGGCTACCTGTCCTGTAGGTTACAGAGTCTCCTGTCCTGTAGGTTACAGGGTCTCCTGTCCTGTAAGTTACAGGGTCTCCTGTCCTGTAAGTTACAGGGTCTCCTGTCCTGTAGGTTACAGGGTCTCCTGTCCTGTAGGTTACAGGGTCTCCTGCCCTGTAGGTTTCAGGGTCTCCTGCCCTGTAGGTTTCAGGGTCTCCTGTCCTGTTGGTTTCAGGGTCTCCTGTCCTGTTGGTTTCAGGGCCTCCTGCACTAGCTGTAGGCTCAGTGGCTCCTGTCCTGTAGGTTACAGGGTCTCCTGTCCTGTAGGTTTCAAGGTTTCCAGTCCTGTAGGTTTCACGGTCTCCTGTCCTGTAGGTTACAGGGTCTCCTGTCCTGTAGGTTAAAGGGTCTCCTGTCCTGTAGGCTTCAGGGCCTCCTGTCCTGTAGGTTTCAGGGTCTCCTGTCCTGTAGGTTACGGGGTCTCCTGTCCTGTAGGAATCGGGGTCTCCTGTTCTGTAGGTTTCAGAACCTCTTCTCCTGTAGACTCCGGAACTCCTGTCATATAGGTCTGCACATTACATTCGCCTCATTTAACATTTTGCTCCGACTGCAAAAAATCGGGAAAAGGTTTTTGGCTCTTTCACTCGTACAGTCTTAATTTGACTAAGCCGGAAAACTTTTTTTTTTTTAAATTGACTTATTATTACTTACAACATGATTCTTTTCACTTCAAAACAACTTGTGTGACTGGTCCTCTTGTGTGTTCATGGTCCAATGAAGATGTTAAAAGAAACGGTTAAGTTAAGAAATTTATACCCATTAAAACGGGTAATGACATGTGTAGACACTAGATCCATTCTGTCACCCCTCCTTTCTGCTTACTCCTGAGTTGTCTAGTTGTATTGTCTTTTTATGTGTGATTCCTTTATTCCAGCTTATGGATCCAGATCTGTACCACAGCAGCATCTTCAAAAGTTCTTAAATTCACTGCATCTTTCGGAGCGTGCACAAAAGGAATGGAAAGATTGGAATGACGGGGCAAAGCGTGATGGTAATAATTCACCATCCTGGAACCCATTATATGTCCCTCGACCAGCATCGGAGACGAACAGTGAGAAAGGATATGGGCAGAACTTGCAGAACCGTAGGGCAAAACCAACTGGAGGTCCCTATCCCTCTGGTAAACCTGTTACAGGCGGAGCTGGAGGACACACAAGCTTTAGCCCCAGACCAAGTAGAGGTCCTTATCCCTCTGGTAAACCTGTTACAGGCGGAGCTGGAGGACACACAAGCTTTAGCCCCAGACCAAGTCGAGGTCCTTATCCCTCTGGTAAACCTGTTACAGGCGGGGCTGGACAATACACAAGCTTTAGCCCCAGACCAAGTCAAGGTCCCTATCCCTCTGGTAAACCTGTTACAGGCGAAGCTGGACAATACACGAGCTTTAGCCCCAGACCAAGTCGAGGTCCCTATCCCTCTGGTAAACCTGTCACAGACGGAGCTGGACAATACACGAGCTTTAGCCCCAGACCAAGTGGAGGTCCCTTTCCCTCTGGTAAACCCGTCACAAAATCTCCCAAAGAAGACGAGAAAGAGAAGGACGACAGAGAAATTCCACAGCTTTTGCAAAGACTCCGCCGAATTTTGGAACAGCGCTATAATCAAAATGGCATCAATTCAAATAACAATGCCGGTACCAACCCAACGTCTAGCCCCAAACCAAGTAACGATAAACCCATTACTGGACCAACCCCTTTAACTGAGAAGCCGGTCACAAAATTTCCTGAAGATAAAAAGGATGAGAAGGATGACAGAGAAATTGTACAACTTTTGCAATATCTTCGTCGAAAATTGGATCATAATACCATCACTTCATCTGACACTGCCGGGACCAAACCAACCTTTAGGCGCAATCCTACAAAACCCACGACTAAAAAACCATGGTCAGATGATGATGGCCAAAAAGATGATAAGGATGACAAAGATGACAAGAATGACAAAGATAAGGATGACAAATTTACCAAAAGACCCTTGACTGCATCAGCCCCATCAACTGATGAGCATGTCAAAAGTATGGCACAGGAGAACGAGCGCAGAGTAGCAGCAAAGATTTTAGGAAAACTTGATCATTTACTTAAAAGGTATAACAGCAACGACAATTCTTTTACCACTGACAGTAACCCGACAGGATCCCCTCCAACCACTGGAGCCCCTGGGTCCAAAAGTGACGATGGCGACAAAGATGGCGACAAAGATGGCGACGACAATAGTGATGACCATGGTGATGACGATGACGTAAGCAATCTTGCTGAGTGCGTGATGTATGATGTTGTAGGCAATTTCTTTCAAGGATTCCCCAACGGTTCAATCAGAAGTAAGTACTGGTACTGTTAATTTGAGCTCTTTGTTCTTGGTTTTATAACATACTTTGATGACGATTAGCCTCGGTACTGTAGCAGAATGGTGTTGCTTAACAAACATGAAAGGTAGCAGGTGTAGGGAATTGTCAATTTTGTTTTTGTCAAACAACTGCATGAACATTTATTTTTAGCCCACCATCATCAGATGGAGAACAATCAATTCACCCTGCGTCTTGGTCCGTCCATCATTATAAAAAAAATTCTTGTTACAGTGTATTCCTCTTTATATCATGTTGCATTTCTCGGATAAAAACATGATATTAACAGGAATGTTAATATATGTGACATTAAGAGAAACATGTTTTTTCAATAAATCTTGTGTGTTTCCAATCTCCATAACTAAAAAGTAGGCTATTCAATGTACATATCGAGATGTTTCAATCTATAGATTACATTATTTCATTAAAAAAACATTTTATTTGTTACTTTTTACATTCTATGCAATATTTTGTACAAGTTGTTTCTGAAATCAACGGAAACAATATAATTTTCTGGATATTTATACGATTGGTTGAAAAAAACATGATATTAAGAGGAATTCACCTCAAAATAGATGAAATTAACAAAATAAAAAAATGGTTCTTTGGAAAAACATGATATAAAGAGGAATGTGATATTAACAGGGGTGATATTAAGTGGAACCCAGTACTGTACCACTATTTCTTGAAGTTTGAGATGGATCATTCTCCATTTGTATTTTATTTCCAATTATTTACATTACAAGATATAATATATACAACATTTGATTTAATGGGATTTGACAACAAGAGTTTACTCTTATATTAAGCCATCTCCCAGAATATTTTTATCGCTCTAATTTCAGCAATTCATTAATATCATAATTACTTATGCTCCAACAATAGGTATTTAATCTGGATAAAATGAAATAATTATTTATAAACAATTGCACAGATTTGTAATATTTAAAGATTTTGAATGCTGAATCGATTTACTTTAACAATTGGAGTATGTTTTCTTACAGACAACCTAATCATAAAAGAGGATAAAATCCACTACATTCTGACCAGGGCAGTTCGACAGTTCCAGCTTTTTGATGGCAAGATGGATGAAGTTCTGAAGACTTTGATCAAGGGGCTCGTGGAATTTGTAATACTCCCACATAAGACCTGTCCAGCCACAAAGTTCCATCAAGTTGTCCTATGTAAGTGCAATACATATATACATCGGCCACATACTGATCGAGCTCGCATGTTCATTTGATTTAACAAGTTTATTCTTTTCATATGAAACAAGACTTGCGAGTTTCATATGAAATTGATAAACAAGTTTTATAAATTCAATATTTCATGAACAAAAACATTTTCAATAATTATTCCTGTATAATGGAGGTCTCAACATTTTTGTAGTGCATGAAAAGGCGAAATACAGGAAACACTTTCTCGGCATAGTTTGTCGTCGGTGTCTGTAATGTCGTATGTGCCACCGATTCCAAAAAGGTTTCCATGAGAAAACTTTGTTTTCATTGGCCGACAAAACTCGAGCTTCATACAATGCTTACTAAAAGTCCTTGCTTGGGATTGATCTTCAGGTCAAAGATTAAGGTCACTGTTACTAATAAATAGAACTGTAGGTCTCGTCAAAGGTTTCTAATACCTTCTGAAAGATGACTTGAGTTCCTTTGGGCATCTATCATTCTTTCTAATTTTTAAAAAAAAAGCCAGGCTTAAATTTTAAAAAGTGATTCCTTTTTATTATAATCTGTCTACTTTGGTCATGCACACGTGCACTACATCCATTTCTGTGGAATTCTTGTTTACTATTGAGACAACCACTTGACATCTTGTACAATAACCTTGCGGCATGCATTATTTGACATTGCAATAATTAATGTTCCTACATTATAAAAATAACTCATTTTCATGTTTTTTGTACATGTGCTAAATTGTTTTTATTGAACGGCTTTACGAGGCTTTATCGATTTGGGGGCTGATGGAATCGGACCCCGAGATCAAATTGGGAAAAATTGATCAACGGAATATAACGGCTTTTTGGGAAATATCGACAAACACTATTATAACAAGTAAATACATTATTTCTTTTCTAAATTACTATTTATAGCACTGTCTGTTCTCATGACATTTACAGACCATCTTTCTTGTTAAAATTTAATGTCACAAAAAGCTCCTGAAGCTATAAAACCACCAATTTCTTTTTCAAGTGTCTGAATTGGGAATTTTTAAGGGGAAATTTGGGGAAAATCACATCTTTTTTTCAAAAGAGGGGTGATAAAGCCCTGCTTTATAACATAACAAATTTCTGAATGTAAATGAATCCGATCTAACATGAAACTTTCTCAGAATTGTTGTACTATATATATATATATATATAAATGTTCCAGGGGCTATGAATTATCACATGAGATTCCATCTTACCAATGACTCCGGAAGCTTAAAGGAACACTTCAAAGCCATCCTCACAAACACCAGCTTTGACCCCAACGATGCGGATCAGGTAGCTGGTTACATGGTGTCGGAGCTCCAGGCACAGTTAAAAAGTTGGACCATTCACTTCTTGAAAAATGAGCTTTTAAATGGCAAGTACATATTGTTTTGGTCACAGGATAAAGTGGCACGAGACTTCATTGTTATCCTATTTTGTCATGTGAAAGCTAGGATGAAATAATTACATGTTCTTGGCTGTTATAAGGACAAAAGAGGAATATTAAGGGCTAAATTGGCCAAATTTTCAAAGTTTCCACAGGCTAAATTGAAATCCTAAAATCATGGATGGAAAGATCTGAAGATGTAATTAATATAAATTTAATGTATTCTCAAAGTTTGAAATTTATTATCGCTGGACCATCTTTAAATTCTAGCGAAGGATCCAACTAACTAAACGCTTGGTATCACTTTGGGAGTCATATTTAGGAGCTAGGAATTGAATATGAATATGATAACCTGTTACCCTATTTACCCATACTGGATCGAACAGTTAGAAATATTCTCTTGCTCTGAGATCCTTGGTGAAAATTATTTTCTTTATGTACAAAATAATCATCAGTATACTCGTGTGAAGTATGTACTTTTATTAGCAGCTAGGGTTTACACGGGGTGTTTTATAAATGGGGTCCTTTCCCTTTATATATGGGGTCCTTTCCTTAAAAAATGGGGTCCTTTCCCTAAATAAATGGGGTCCTTTCCTAAATAAATGGGGTCCTTTCCTAAATAAATGGGGTCCTTATGCATAGTTTAAATGGAATCTTAAAAATTAGTGGGTTTCTTTCAGTTTCTATTCTTGAAAAAGATATCGGGATGGCTTCAATGCAAACCCTGTATTAGGTTGAATATGAATATGATAACCTGTTACCCTATTTACCCATACTGGATCGAACAGTTAGAAATATTCTCTTGCTCTGAGATCCTTGGTGAAAATTATTTTCTTTATGTACAAAATAATCATCAGTATACTCGTGTGAAGTATGTACTTTTATTAGCAGCTAGGGTTTACACGGGGTGTTTTATAAATGGGGTCCTTTCCCTTTATATATGGGGTCCTTTCCTTAAAAAATGGGGTCCTTTCCCTAAATAAATGGGGTCCTTTCCTAAATAAATGGGGTCCTTTCCTAAATAAATGGGGTCCTTATGCATAGTTTAAATGGAATCTTAAAAATTAGTGGGTTTCTTTCAGTTTCTATTCTTGAAAAAGATATCGGGATGGCTTCAATGCAAACCCTGTATTAGGTTGCCCAAGGTAACAAGCTTGAGGTGTAGGGAATTTCCATTTAGGTCAGTAGTGGAACATCAGGCTGGAGAGCCAAAGGTCTCGGGTTTCAACCTGAGCGACATCACTAACTTATCTCTAGTCTATGTCCAATCACAACTAGAGATGTTGACCTTTCCTGTTCAAGGCGGAAAAAACAGAATCCTTGGTAGGTGTCAAAGAACCTGGGTTAATAGTGTTTTTTAGGAAATGAAGGAGTAGTGTAAAAGATGTGCATTGATTAGGTTGCCTTACAAGCGTGAGTTTGGGGGAATTTTCCTTTTAGCTCAGTCGGTAGAGCATCGGGGCTGGAGAGCCAAGGTTTGCGGGTTCGAGCCCTAGGGACGGCACTATATCACTTTTCCTCGTCCTATTACAAACTACTGGTAGTGCCGATGACCCTCCCCGTGTCAAGGAAGGAGAAGCCTTGGCTGGGAGTTAAAGAACCTCCCGGGGTTGGAGATTTAGAAAAAGGGCGAAAAGTGTAAAAGATGTGCATTGATTAGGTTGCCTTACAAGCGTGAGCTGTGGGGAATTTCTCTTAATTTAGCTTTGTCGGTAGAGCATAGGGGCTGGAGAGCCAAGGTTGCGGGTTTGAGCCGCAGCGACTGCACTATCTTTATCACTTTTCCCATTCTATTACACCTAGTCCTGTTCCTCTTACATATGTAAGGCAACCTAATCGATGCACATCTCTTGTATCCTTATCAAATTGAGAATTACATATATATCCTTGTATGATCATCAATCTCCTACAAGGAGAGGAATTATTTCACTGAAACTTTCACAAGGAATATTGAAAACATACCTGCAATCTTTCACCTTGAAGGACAAGTGGGAACCTAAGCAGTATTAAAAAGTGCAAAAAATATTCATTTGATCGAACCACATAAATGCTGCAAGCAAATGAATTTTTCATGTAATTTAAGAAACCATTAAGTTTGATTAGGTATTTAATATTTTAACCCAGGTATATGCATGTTGATTGTTCACAAAATTTAACCTGAATCCATGATTATGTACAATGAAAACGATGGTTACAATGTTTCTTGATGCTTTCCATAACAAGAACACATTATTTTCGTCCAAGTTGATATTTGACCTTGTCTTTGCTCATTAGGAGGAATGGGTTCAAATATTAAATAGTTTTTGTACTTGATGACTATAATATTTGTGCAAATAGATCCTTTACAGACCAACATTTATAATAAAAAGACCAGTGATTTACAATTAACCCTGTATACGCTCTTGGTAATTCTTGTGTATATACTGTTGGAATGTATTGTACATATATTTTAACTTAAATATTGTTGCAGACTTCCTCATCCCCTTGGGATACATAGTCAGAGAGATGAAACCAATATTAGGAGCCCCTCGAAACAATACCCAAATAGACGAACTACTACATGATGTGAAGACGAACAATCCCTGGCTGACGATGTGCCTCCCTCCGAGCAGATTAATGGAAATACATCGCCACTTTGTAGACAGACTTAACAAGTATGTTATCCTGTTGTATAATCGGACCACACGAGTGTGTGTATTTTAGTTATATAGTTGGACTACATGAGTGTTGTTATTGTATAGTAGGACCACATGAGTGTTGTGTTGTTGTATAGTTGGACCACATGGGTATGCCCATAATGCCTTATTTACAGAGTTATTGCCCTTTGTTAAAATTATGTGTCCAGAGCATAACTTAGCCCACAGTGAAGCCAGAATCATGAAATTTGATGAGCATCAGTTACACTAAGACAATGTGCATGGTACTAAATTCAAGTTCCAAAACCCATTTTTTGAAGGAATTATTGCCCTTTATTGAAACTGATTTTTTTTTGCCTGAAATGTTTTTTTATGACTTCAGTTAAAGATCGATGTCAAAGGTCAAGTTCAACTTTAGTACTCCTCTGCTAAACATTTACTTAAGACTTAATGAAGCAAAGTCGGTCCGAGCCAAACAAGTTTTCTACTGACCAAACCTTAAGGTCAAAGGTTAAATTTTACATTCATTATCTGCATAAAATTTTCATATAACATTATAAAGTAAAATTGGTCCGAATCAAACAAGATGTCAGTTGACCAAATTTCAAGTCATGAGGTCAAAGGTTATGGTCAAATTTTCCATTTGTTAACTGCTTAGTAATGACACAATGCAGCAAGATTGGTCATAATCAAGGTGTCGGCTGACAAAATTTCAAGGTGACCATGTCAAAAGTCAAATTAAACATTTATGACATACAAGATGATGTTTGATAACTTGAATTATCTAGACCAACTGCTAATAGAAAATCTGTTAAAAACAACAGCACCGGGTACCACCAACTTGTAGTGACCGTTATTAATCATTCTGAATGTAAATTGTGATAGTGTGTCATGAGTTCCTTGAGATCAAAACAGTAGTATATCAAAGATGGTGGACTTTTGGGAACAGGGGTGTATTTGTGAATAAGACCCCTCCCTACTTTTGGTCAATTATTTTTATCAGGGGGTGGGGGCTTATTCCCGGTGAAATATGGTAAGTCAACTTTACCTTCATTTACAAAAAAAATCGGGGCATCCATCACTTCCTGTTAGTGACTGCCTTTTGTATAGTCGGACCACAAACACTTGTGTTGGCATCTAAATCACCATGTAGGTCATGTTTGTTTGATATTTTGTATCTGAAACATAATATATGTATGCTCTGTGAAACCTGTCCAATGAATTAGAAATCTCTGCTTCAATTATTTCAGGTTAATAAAAGATGGAGAAATTAATGACTTCCTAGATAGAGCAAAAGACACTTTGGCAGAAGAGTTCCTTGTTGCGACGGGAAGTGAACAGAGGCCTTTGGTGAAACGGCTCGTCCAAGTTTTGGAGTCTCACATCCAAGGCTTCCTGAACAGTTCCAAAGCTTACGCTGAGGCTCTTCTAAGTAACAACACCAGCCAGCTGACAAGTTTCCTTGCACCGATCATGAGTATGTTAATATATTGATAAGGTGATCCGTACCGAGCAACATGCAACACAATTTTAATAAATGCAGTGAAACTTTCATTTAAATCAAAACATGTTTTTGGAGATCGAGGAACTATTTAGTGTTCCTTTTGGAATGGCATGCAGCAAAAGCAGATCAATAACTATTTTCAGATATAAATTTGTGCCAATGTAGATCTATATGAAGATATGATACTAAGCTTGTGTTTATCAAAATTTTGGAAATGCAATCTATTATGCAATTTAATTCATTTTCATAATTCGATACTATCACCACCCTCGTTATACCGCCATAGTTGCTGTGGACGAAAGGTGGCGGTATAACGAGGGTACACCGTATGTCTAGTACTTGATTCAGTTATTTTTTTTAGCCCATGATTAGATGGTGAGCTTTTCAGGTCGCCCTGCATCTGTGGTCCGTCCATCTGTCCTTAAACAATTCTTGTTACCGCTATTTCTTGAAAAGTACTAGTAGATAGTAGATCTTTCTCAACTTTCATGTGTAGGTTCCCTCTTTTGCTTAGTTATATATAAGTATGCCCTTTAGACTTTGAGGCGGATGAGAAAAACAAAATGGCAGAAAGGTGGCTATCTTTGATTTAGACATTAATTGCTATTTCTTATATGTAAGCACTCGATGGATCATGCTCAACGAGGTTCCTTGATTTTGGGACTGAAAAGAAAAACTAAATGGTTGAATGTACTTTAAATTGGCCTTTCAGCTATTGAGTATCTTGCTACAGACAACATCAGTACCCAAGGCCTTTTGTTTCTTGAAGTAAAATAACAGTAGTGGTACTTTTATATAATAACTTAAGTGGTTGTGAAATTTCCCACTTGTAGAAGTAAACTTATTTATATGCTGGCTGAATAGGTCAATACAAGGGGTATGAAGTAAATTGTTTCTTCCATTGTTTGTAGAACCGTCTCAACAAGCCTACCTCCAGAGAATCCTGACCAGTCTAACTACTGGTGATACTGGCACTAGTACTACAGGTATTTATAGTCAAACATAGACCACCTGTCGTGAACACTTGGGTTAAAGATACTTAACTACTTGGCTATATTACAGATATTTTCAGGATAATTAATGGCGTGTATTAAGATCTAGAGACAATCTTGAACTCATAGACTTGTCTAAGGTGATCACTGAATTTTCCCCAAGACTAAGGTATTGTTTCCAAGAATATGGTTATTGTACTGCATATTGAACGATTCTATTGAAACTTGCATATTGTGGCTTCATTTTTAAAAATCTTATTCTTGGCGTCGAATCTTTATACTTCAGCTCCCACGATGCGTTCAGCCCCAACAAACAAGGAAAACAAACGTTCACGGAGATTAAGCGAAAAGAATCAATTAAGAATCAAGTAAGAACTAAAATGATTTATGGGTAGTTGTGTGAAGAAATCCTCACTGTAAAACTTGCATTTTTTTATCAAGAATAGTAACCCTGTAGCAACTGTAAACTTACAATTCCAAGTAGCTTTATGGAAACTTCTACACCCAAACCTAACCCCACCCTCTATGGTCACCGCTCTACACCCTAACCTAACCCCACCCTCTATGGTCACCACTCTACACCCTAACCTAACCCCACCCTCTATGGTCACCACTCTACACCCTAACCTAACCCTACGCTCTATGGTCACCACTCTACACCCTAACCTAACCCCACCCTCTATGGTCACCGCTCTACACCCTAACCTAACCCCACCCTCTATGGTCACCACTCTACACCCTAACCCAACCCTACCCTCTATGTTAACCGCTCTACAGCCTAACCTAACCCTACCCTCTATGATCACCACTCTACACCCTAACCTAACCCCACCCTCTATGGTCACCACTCTACACCCTAACCCAACCCTACCCTCTATGTTAACCGCTCTACAGCCTAACCTAACCCTTCCCTCTATGTTAACCGCTCTACAGCTTAACCTAACCCCACCCTCTATGGTCACCACTCTACACCCTAACCTAACCACACCCTCTATGGTCAGCGCTCTACACCCTAACCTAACCCTACCCTCTATGTTAATTGCTCTACAGCCTAACCCCACCCTCTATGGTCACCGCTCTACACCCTAACCTAACCACACCCTCTATGTATACCGTTCTACACCCTAACCTAACCCTACCCTCTATGGTCACCGCTCTACATCCTAACCTAGCCCCACCCTCTATGGTCACCGCTCTACACCCTAACCTAGCCCTACCCTCTATGTATACCGCTCTACATCCTAACCTTACCCTACCCTCTATAGTCACCGCTCCACACCCTAACCTGACCCTACCCTCTATGGTCACCGCTCTACATCCTAACCTAACCCTACCCTCTGTGGTCACCACTCTACACCCTAACCTTACCCTCTATGGTCACCGCTTTACACCCTAACCTAGCCCCACCCTCTATGGTCACCGCTCTACACCCTAACCTGACCCTACCCCCTATGGTCACCACTCTACACCCTAACCTAACCCCACCCTCTATGGTCATCGCTCTACACTCTAACCTATCCCCACCCTCTATGGTCACCACTCTACACCCTAACCTAACCCCACCCTCTATGGTCTCCGCTCTACAGCCTAACCTAACCCTAACCTCTATGGTCACCGCTCTACACCCTAACCTAACCCCACCCTCTATGGTCACCGCTCTACACACTAACCTAACCCCACCCTCTATGGTCACTGCTCTACACCCTTACCTATCCCCACCCTCTGGTCACCGCTCTACACCCTAACCTAACCCCACCCTCTATGGTCACCGCTCTACACCCTAACCTGACCCTACCCTCTATGGTCACCGCTCTACACCCTAACCTGACCCTACCCTCTATGGTCACCACTCTACACCCTAACCTGACCCTACCCTCTAAAGTCACCACTCTACACCCTACCCTATCCCCACCCTCTATGGTCACCGCTCTACACTCTTACCCAACCCTCTATGGTCACCACTCTACACCCTAACCTAACCCTACCCTCTATGGTCACCACTCTACACCCTAACCTAACCACACCCTCTATGGTCACTGCTCTACACCCTAACCTGACCCTACCCTCTATGGTCACCACTCTTCACCCTAACCTAACCACACCCTCTATGGTCACCGCTCTACACCCTAACCTGACCCTACCCTCTATGGTCACCACTCTTCACCCTAACCTAACCACACCATCTATGGTCACCACTCTACACCCTAACCTAACCCCACCCTCTATGGTCACCACTCTTCACCCTAACCTAACCACACCCTCTATGGTCACCGCTCTACACCCTAACCTGACCCTACCCTCTATGGTCACCACTATACATCCTAACCTAACCCTACACTCTATGGTCACCGCTCTACACCCTAACCTAACCCCACCCTCTATGGTCACCACTCTACACCCTAACCTATCCCCACCCTTTATAGTCACCGCTCTACACCCTAACCGAACCCCACCCTCTATGGTCACCACTCTACACCCTAACCTATCCCACCCTCTATAGTCACCGCTCTACACCCTAACCTAACCCCACCCTCTATGGTCACCACTCTACACCCTAACCTATCCCCACCCTCTATGGTCACCGCTCTACACCCTAACCTAGCCCTACCCTCTATGTATACCGTTCTACACCCTAACCTAGCCCTACCCTTTATGGTCACCACTCTACACCCTAACCTGACCCTACCCTCTAAAGTCACCACTCTACACCCTACCCTATCCCCACCCTCTATGGTCACCGCTCTACACTCTTACCCAACCCTCTATGGTCACCACTCTACACCCTAACCTAACCCTACCCTCTATGGTCACCGCTCTACACCCTAACCTAACCCCACCCTCTATGGTCACCACTCTTCACCCTAACCTAACCACACCCTCTATGGTCACCGCTCTACACCCTAACCTGACCCTACCCTCTATGGTCACCACTATACATCCTAACCTAACCCTACACTCTATGGTCACCGCTCTACACCCTAACCTAACCCCACCCTCTATGGTCACCAATCTACACCCTAACCTATCCCCACCCTTTATAGTCACCGCTCTACACCCTAACCGAACCCCACCCTCTATGGTCACCACTCTACACCCTAACCTATCCCCACCCTCTATAGTCACCGCTCTACACCCTAACCTAACCCCACCCTCTATGGTCACCACTCTACACCCTAACCTATCCCCACCCTCTATGGTCACCGCTCTACACCCTAACCTAGCCCTACCCTCTATGTATACCGTTCTACACCCTAACCTAGCCCTACCCTTTATGGTCACCACTCTACACCCTAACCTAACCCCACCCTCTATGGTCACCACTCTACACCCTAACCTATCCCCACCCTCTATAGTCACCGCTCTACACCCTAACCTAACCCCACCCTCTATGGTCACCACTCTACACCCTAACCTATCCCCACCCTCTATAGTCACCGCTCTACACCCTAACCTAACCCCACCCTCTATGGTCACCACTCTACACCCTAACCTATCCCCACCCTCTATGGTCACCGCTCTACACCCTAACCTAGCCCTACCCTCTATGTATACCGTTCTACACCCTAACCTAGCCCTACCCTTTATGGTCACCACTCTACACCCTAACCTAACCCCACCCTCTATGGTCACCGCTCTACACCCTAACCTAACCCCACCCTCTATGGTAACCACTCTACACCCTAACCTAACCCTACCCTCTATGGTCACCACTCTACACCCTAACCTGGCCCCACCCTCTATGGTCACCGCTCTACACCCTAACCCAACCCTCTATGGTCATCACTCTACACCCTAACCTAACCCTACCCTCTGGTCACCGCTCTACACCCTAACCTAACCCTACCCTATATGGTCACCACTCTACACCCAAACCTAACCCTACCCTCTATGGTCACCACTCTACACCCTAACCTGACCCCACCCTCTAAGGTCACTGCTCTACACCCTAACCTGACCCTACCCTCTAAAGTCACCACTCTACACCCTACCCTATCCCCACCCTCTATGGTCACCGCTCTACACTCTTACCCAACCCTCTATGGTCACCACTCTACACCCTAACCTAACCCTACCCTCTATGGTCACCGCTCTACACCCTAACCTAACCCCACCCTCTATGGTCACCACTCTTCACCCTAACCTAACCACACCCTCTATGGTCACCGCTCTACACCCTAACCTGACCCTACCCTCTATGGTCACCACTATACATCCTAACCTAACCCTACACTCTATGGTCACCGCTCTACACCCTAACCTAACCCCACCCTCTATGGTCACCACTCTACACCCTAACCTATCCCCACCCTTTATAGTCACCGCTCTACACCCTAACCGAACCCCACCCTCTATGGTCACCACTCTACACCCTAACCTATCCCCACCCTCTATGGTCACCACTCTACACCCTAACCTATCCCCACCCTCTATGGTCACCGCTCTACACCCTAACCTAGCCCTACCCTCTATGTATACCGTTCTACACCCTAACCTAGCCCTACCCTTTATGGTCACCACTCTACACCCTAACCTAACCCCACCCTCTATGGTCACCACTCTACACCCTAACCTATCCCCACCCTCTATAGTCACCGCTCTACACCCTAACCTAACCCCACCCTCTATGGTCACCACTCTACACCCTAACCTATCCCCACCCTCTATGGTCACCGCTCTACACCCTAACCTAGCCCTACCCTCTATGTTACCGTTCTACACCCTAACCTAGCCCTACCCTCTATGGTCACCACTCTACACCCTAACCTAACCCTACCCTCTATGGTCACCACTCTACACCCTAACCTAACCCTACCCTCTATGGTCACCACTCTACACCCTAACCTAGCCCCACCCTCTATGGTCACCGCTCTACACCCTAACCCAACCCTCTATGGTCATCACTCTACACCCTAACCTAACCCTACCCTCTGGTCACCGCTCTACACCCTAACCTAACCCTACCCTATATGGTCACCACTCTACACCCAAACCTAACCCTACCCTCTATGGTCACCACTCTACACCCTAACCTGACCCCACCCTCTAAGGTCACTGCTCTACACCCTAACCTAGCCCCACCCTCTATGGTCACCGCTCTACACCCTAACCCCACCCTCTATGGTCATCACTCTACACCCTAACCTAACCCCACCCTCTATGGTCACCACTCTACACCCTAACCTAACCCTACCCTCTATGGTCACCACTCTACACCCTAACCTAACCCTTCCCTCTATGGTCACCGCTCTACACTCTAACCTAACCCTTCCCTATCCTCTGTAGACTCGAACCATCTTTGCTGTTAATGGGATGTAAATAACAACAAAAACCAACAAAACCATCCCACCATTCCTCATACTCTTTTGGAGACACTTGTACCCCTTTGGACGCCTGTACACTCTGGGACACCTCTATTCCCCGGAACGCCTGTACACCTCTACAATCTGGGACACCTGTATCCCTCTGTGTCTCGATCTAGTAATTACCACTTTTTAGCAAGTTATTGAAAATTGTTTAAGATTCCTTTTTTTATTAAATTGCATCATTTCATTGGACTTTCACTTAACAAATATTTTAAATTGAAAATTTTTGTTTTCAGGATGGTTTTAAGAGAAGGATGAAGAAAGTGGACGACAAATGATGTTAATTGTTAGCGACTCTGTTGTGTTTTGTTGATTAAATTTTTTTTTTAATCTTGACTTGTGTTTATTTATGGATCCTCAATACATTGGTGATTGTTTACTAGAGTGATATGTTTCATCTCGTCCCTTACTTACCTGCTGCCTTCCACCCAAACCAAGTGTGGCTTAATTATAAGCAACTGATTATATTTTATAGGATTATAGTTAAACTTTATATTGGATAATGATGAAGACCTTGAAAGGTTAAAAAAACACAATTTGGTTTCATAAATCTAAAAACATATTTCTCAACAGAATTTTATCAAACTTTCAAGTATGAGAAAATCCTGAATAAGTTTGTAGGCTAAGGCCAAGTTCATTACCTTGTATGGGAGGAAGCAAGCAGGTATTTGGTTAAGTGATATATCATAACCCTAATATCCGAGGGTAAAACTATAAAGCAAGGCTTCAAAATATTTTTATAAATGGTTTTGAATTTCTCATGGCGAAACATTTTTCATCAGACCAAATTGAACTTTCCCAATATGCTTAGCTGCTGTTAAAAATTCAGCACTTTTACAGATTTGAGGTCACTTTTACCACATTATCATCAGGTATGATCACTTTTACCACATTAATTATTAGTGCTGTCACGATACGGGAAAACTGTTCCGGGATATATATATTGCAATACAGAGACTGTATCGCGATATGTACCGCAATATATTGATTTGACAAACTGCCATTCCCGTTGCAATTTACTTCGATTGTTTGTTTTGTCTTGGACAAAAAAGCCCCCATATGGCACTTTTTTGCCTTTTTATTTGGCATACAATCATAGCTGTCATCAGCCATGCTTGCTGTTGTATTTGACAAAGCAGAAGAGACGCACGAGAAAAAAGATGGGGCTCTTGAAAGTTCAAACATTTAGCTGATTCAGACTATTGAAAAGAGAAAGTAGAGTAAGGGTTTCGTGGAAGTGACTTTGTTTTACTGTTATTCTTGGAATTCATGCAAAATTTTGAAGAAAATTAGGCAAGATTGAACATGTACCACAAAAAAAAAAAGGTTTTTCAATTTCTTACCGTGGTGCAACACATTTCTATTGACACATTGCAATTTACCGGTATATCATGTATCGTGACAGCACTATTAAATATTGGGTGTGGTAACTTTTCCAACATTCAACTAACTAGATAATGTCCCAACAGAATCGAGTGATATTTTGAGTGTATATACACTTGTCATCTGCCAAACTAGTAATTTTGTCACTTCGGTTGATCTCTCACCATTTGATACCCTTTTTATCATACAACGGGTTTGTGTAAAACTTTTTGACTGTCGACAAGATACCTACAATAATTCTGTATACAATGAATAATCAAATTAGACCTCCAACATTCCTCTAGAACATGTACAGCAGTCACGGCAAAACAAATTTCTCCTTTGTATGGTGGTGGAATATTGTTAAATAATGCATTAAGCCATATACCTCCCTCAAAGTAATGGCAACTAACGTTGGACAGAGGGTCATATGGTTTCTAACCCAGAGGTAATTCGATAAGATTGTAACTCTTTATCACCAAAATAAAAAGTTGTTTTCGCACTCCTTACAAATCGACTTCATTATCATCACTATAAATGCAGTGTAACAGGAGAGGGAGACCTTCCAAAATCATAGATGCTCATGTTCAATCAATCTGGTTGTCAACAATTCCAGTCTCGTTCCACTACAGCAGTAGGAATGTGAAAACATGATAGCGGAGTTAAATTGTACAATTTTAAACCGATGCATCGGAACAACACTATTTCATTGTTCACAAAAGAAAGTGGATTTAAATAAACAGACGCGTAAAAAAGGGCCCCCGCTATGTGTCTGACCCTTACATTAAATCTGATAACTATAGTGTTATACAGACGTTAACCATAACAGCGGTTGTATTAAATGTATCTGCAATGCTAATGACCAAAACTGGTACATGTACATTTAAACTGGAATTTCCTCATACACTGACAAGTCAACATTCAATTTGCAGTGAATTATTTTTAATAGTTTTTCTTTTTATCACATGACACCTTGTTTATTTCAACCAACTTTTCTTTATTATGTCATAATATTTTGACCAATTAAAACTTTTGACCTTGACCTTGGACCAAATAACCTTTTGAGCTTTGGTCATTTGAAAGTTTGAAGGGAAGTTGGTAGAATGAAACAAAGTGTTAACCAGTTAAGGGATGTAAAATACGACCCTTGATTTAAATGACTTTTGACACAATGACCTTGAGCTTAAATCAGTTGAAACCTTGTTTGTGACCAATTTTGCTTCATAATGTCATAGAATACCAGTTAAAAGATGTAAATCTGACCTTGACCTTTGACCCAATGAGCTTAAGTCATTTGATACCTTGAATTGTTATAAACGTGGCTTGGTTTTTGAGAAGTTGAAAATATAAATTGTTTACAGAAGGATGAGGCACAACGATGGATAAAAGACAATAAGAATATTCTTTTGTGAAGGTAAATAATGTTAACATGGCAACACCATCACATAAAACAAAGACCCACTATTGAAATTTATCATGATCTTATTTATTGATGAATATTCAGCTTGGTGGTAGTGATGATTTGGTGGAGACTACGGGGTCCTGGATTCTTCTGAACACGGCCAGGAATTTATCTCCGCTATTCCTTGTGACCTTTTGACCTTCTTCTGTGCTCTCGTACAACTTTTCAACAACAATATCTGATTTCTGTTCCAACAAAAAAACAAAATGTTTTCAGTTAAATTCAGCTTTAAGAGAAATTTGATCTTTATGTAATATTTTCAACTCACCCACCCCTGGAATTTCTTAATGAGCTGTTCCCAACTTTTGAATTGGAAGAGTTCAAATTGTACTTCATGGGTGGAAGAGTTATTACTTACTATCACTATTTAAGCAATGAATGTTTTAGCAAATGTTGTTACAGTCCTATAACACACATTGCTATTGATGACAAACTAAATAAAGCCCGGTAGGGCTTTATGTAAGTTTGTCAGCAATAGCAATGTGTGTTATAGGACTGTAACAATATTTGCTAAAATGTTCATTACTTATATTTACATTTTGATAGAATTATTATGCTTTATTTAGTTTCTTCTGACCGATTTTGATCAGCAAATCAAGTGAAGACAACAATGAAATTCATGACGTCACAATAGAGATTGATGACGTCACAATACCAACTGCTGTTATAGTCTGAGGCACTGGGTGTTATAGGCGTATGACAGCAACTGCCTCTTAGCATTGTGTCAATGGAAAATTGCAGAGCAAATGTAAATATATGATAATGATAGGCCAATATCTAATGTAGGTTTCGAAATGACTCCAGATAATTAAAGTTGAACAAAGCTATCCGAGATTTCAAATAGGTGGGAAAAAACATCAGGTCATTTGAAGATCAACTGTGCAATTCTTTTATTAAATGGCTTTTAACTGCAGCATAAGGCAGACACTTTTTGAAATCATTGTCCCTATTATATTGAATCTTCCCCCACTGTTCCTTGGTAAGAGTCAAATCTTCGAATGGTACGACAATCAATTCCCTTTTTCCAAGACAATTCTTTTGAGGTTAAATTCAAATCTACCAGGATTCTTCGGCGTAAAACCACATGCCGCTGCTCTGATGTTTGTGTCTAATGAGCTAGAAGAGACGGAAAATCTTGTTTTCGCAATAAAGATAGTAGCCAATCATATCGTTTCTTTCATCCATGGCTACATTCGGCCGGGATATCCAGTTTGTAGCTATAAAATACAAACCAACATGATGGTGACATCGCCAGACAAGAATTCATAGGTTGTGTCTGAACAACATAAGTGACAATAAATCCTACCGGAGAATGACATCGGCTTCATGCCTACAGAAATATACCGACATATACTTGTAAAAATAATGTAACAAAGTGCCACAAGAAATTACCATTTTGATTGGTCGAAATCTTCGAATAGACTTCAATTTGGGAGAACGAGATTTCCCATCTGTTCTGGCCCACAGAACACAAACTTGAGTGCAGTGACATGTGGGTTTCCGATGATGCCTAAGACTCTAGGAGAGAAAGGGTTAAGGGGAAGTCTTTCATTCTCCTATTGGGCCCAAGGAACAACCTATTTACATCTATATGCTGTGGCATATAAGAGGGCTATACCTCTGCTAATTTATGATCTCTTACCAGTTCTTCATCAGGGATTCGCTCAAACAGGGGAAAGTCATCAAAATGCTGCACCATCCAATCATGGAGATCCTTTACGTCGGTGATAGTATACACAATACCCTGGAACACACAATGTTTATACTGACGACTTGAAATACTTGGTATATCTTTTATAATGTAAAATGATCCAAAACAAAATGAGCTCTGTTCAAAATTATTCTACGACACATGCAGAACATCTTAAAGGATAGGTTCAAACAGAAATGCATTTCAGTTCTTAAACAATGTATTTACCGTTATGTTCAAAACAACGAAGGATATATTATTTTATCATTCTTTGTGGTCTTAAATAATTTCCCCAAAAAATATTTAATTAACAGGTGGATGGCATTATCGGTCACCATTCATGATTGGTCAAAAGTTAAATCTAACTTTTGGAAATATTATGATTGACCTAAATAACTTGTTGTGGTAGACAGTTTTTTACTGTGTAGTAATAGTTGCCTTTTTGTGGAATATAGCCAGATTTTGGTTGTACGGTTTATTTAACAACTATTAAATTTATTTAATG
Source organism: Mimachlamys varia (assembly GCA_947623455.1). Taxonomy (NCBI): domain Eukaryota; kingdom Metazoa; phylum Mollusca; class Bivalvia; order Pectinida; family Pectinidae; genus Mimachlamys; species Mimachlamys varia. The sequence continues at coordinate 24,617,992 of OX392539.1, forward strand.
TATTATATCGCATGGTTGAGTTTCTTACTCGAGTTTTAAAACATGTTCAGAGAGCTTGTTTAACATTGAAGCCAGCCCAGAGTGGATATTGTCATTTTGCTGCATATTTTCTCAGACCATCTAACTACCCCTAGTTATTATACAAAAAAAAACTCAATATGGTTCAACAGTACACTTGTAAAACTATTATTACCAAACATGAATGGTATATTTGGATTGATTATGTTATAGAAATAATTGATATTTTTGTGTTAATGAACTAGTTATTTAACTACAGTATGACTATATAATATTATAGACAATAAACAACAGGAACCTGCTACACACTACATCGGGACATGATCGCTCTACTTACTCCAATGCTCAGGACGTAGGCATACTCTGCTAAAAGAGTCTGACTTATGATCCGCCATTTGTGTTTCGTTTTCTTAAAGTGAGGGTCGGGAAATAGGAAAAACATTTTTGTGAGCTGAAATAAAAATCAAAGACAAAATACAATCTAAATAACACATGTATCACCTTTAATAATACAAACACACTGCTAGCTGACAGTTTCGGTATGCACTGTGTGTATATATTAGCCAACAAAACTTGAAAAAAAGTGTTGCAATTTCCTAAATCATTCACTACTTAAATCTACTGAAAATATTACTATTAAATTATAGTAGTACATTATTATGTACTATATAACTGGTAGTAAGTAGCTGTGGTCAAGTCAAAAAGAATTAAGATGAAGAAGTTAATAAATTCAATATTTCAGTACAGTGGCTGGATTTCCAGAGATTGACTGTACAAATCAGTAAATGAACTAACCTGACCCTTCTGGAAAAAATTTGGTAAAAATTTCATGGCATTTGTTCTGATGCAAGCAATATTCTGGTATTTGCCTGGACTGTTTTCCCTCAGTGCTTTTATTCGGTCCTTTACATAGTCGGACACTTTCACTCGTATCTCCATTCCCAACATCAAGGAGTCGGGAAATACGGGGGACAACTGGACTGTGGAAATAAAACAAAAACCATGAGGAATTTCATTTAAAATATTGCATTCTTATAGAAGTAATTGGATCAATTAGCGAGTAATTCCTTATCATAAACATCAGAAAGTACCAACCCATTGATTGAAAAGACAAACACCACTACTGTGACCTTTGACCCCAAGACCGCTGAATTTTGTCACAAGGTAGCTTGCATTGGTAACATATACTCAAAGGTATGCTTAACATTTCTGCGATAATTAGCTACATTGTATTTCATTATCACAGTGCATCTGTGACCTTTGATTGGAAGTATGTCACAATTTACAATGTATTCTGCATGTGTATATATATATAAAATATGCATCATTTCCAAGATTACTATACTTACTAGCCATTTCAGTATATGAAATCTATTTCAACCACGAAGTCGTAAGTGATGCTTTCCAGTAGATAGAGTTTACAATGACAGTATAAACTTGCATACAAAAAGTTTAAGCTATATTACACACAGTGAGGGACCGGTGGCATCACCTTGGCGTACACCTTTGATTGTATAGATCTTTATCCTCTTTGACCTTGAGAATAAGGCAACAGTGACATAATGACACTACAGAACACATTATCTGTAGGTTATTCATTATTCACTATTCAGGTATACTGCAAGTTTCATCAAGATTTCTTTGATGGTTCAATTGACAGTCTATTACAGTAATGTGACTCATCTGTGACCTATGACCTCTAACCCCATGACCTTACAAGTTTGTCAGTAGAATAGATTTCATTATTGTTTGTAGCATACTGCCATTCCAATGTGTGTGTATATATACCTACTGTTTCAGAGATAATTTGCCATTCAATAATGTGATGTACAATCTATAGAAAAAGGGCCATAACTCTGGTGTATACTGAAGGAACATCACAGCTTTCTTGGAGGAACAAGTTCATTTCATGTTAAACAGGTTTGCAAAGTTTCATCAATTCATAAACCTAGGAGTAAGGGGTACATTTTATGTCAACAGACAGACGGATGAACAGACAGACAGGCAGACTGATTTCCTGTTTACAGCAACCCCCAACATTATGTTTCTGGGGGTATAACTATTTTTTCAGTGCCGCTGCTCAATACTATTCCATGACCACTGGCTTACTGGTCTTAATTTCTCTGGGCTAAAGACAATTTCTCCATTTAGCAATAAATTGAAATGTCTTTATCATGTTTATCATACAAGAAGTTAAAACAATATGATCAGGTGAATTTTACATTAAACATCCATTATTTTTATGTCTCATAATTAAGTCATTTTCTGGAGTACTGAAATAATTATCCTCCTGCAGTTACAGTCTCTTTCTTTTTTCCATGAAGTATATGAACATAACCTTTATGAATTAATGTTTGACTTATTCCTGATGACTTATTATAACATTACCCAATAAGCCTCCGTATCCACATCCAATGTCTGCAAATTCAACTCGGGGTAGTCTCCCTTTATCAGATGTGTCCATATCATTTTCTTCATCATCATGTCTTGTGTTTTGAGGAGGCTTACAAAACTCTGGATAATACTCTGACCAATCCATGGTGTCTGGTCTGATGGGACTAGAAAGTATAAATCACAAAGAAGATACATATTTGTGAAACCATCTAAACTAAAGAAAAGTCATGCAAGAGTTTCAATCCTCTTGCCCTGACACCAGACAGTGAATGATCATCTATCTTTTCTTGGATCAGGGCAAGAGAAAATTTTAACTCCTTTAACATGTAAGAGGCAGTGATACTTAAAAAAGTATCTCGCTGTGGAAAACCTCTAACAATGTTGGAGTACCTCATATAGTCAGATAGTGGCTTTCCAATATTGGTCCCTTATAACTAATAATTCTGCATTTGGGTAACAGTTACCCATTTTCGTAACAATTTTATTACACACAGACATATACATACATGAATGTACGTTTCTGTTATAAGCTGATAAGGTGAAATAAAAACAAAAAGTTCTTTTGAAGACTTTGAGCAAAAGAGCACAATTTTTAACATAATACAATGAAAAATACAACAAGGTGCATTTGTGCACAAAAATATAAATGCTGTTGTCTAACTTAAAATGTCAGTTTACCTCTCCACTGTCTGTAAAATACAGCATGTGCATATTTGTTGAATCGTTGAAATCCCATTTATTATTTTATGTATGTTTTATTTATTATGTCGATTGTAAAAGCTTACGTAACAAGCTTGTGTTCATGTTATTAATCCATATCGACGTAAAATAAAATCCACTTGAACTTGAACTGTGAGGCTGTGACATGTACTTATGTGCACTGAACAGAATATCACTATAGCTGCAGGGCGCGTCTAATGGACTTACTAATCAACTATATGGTCTGACATTGGGTTAGAATGCGCTCTCTGTCTGTAATATTTCTTCTGTGGCAGCCTTCCTTCCATGGTTTTAGACATTGGGCTCCGTGTCAACAAAATAGAAGAAATCAAGTGACGTTCAGACACGTGTGTTTTCCTCCAGTTATTTACCCGGAAGTTACTTTTGTTTAACTTCCGCTCTGGCTTCCGGTTTAAGTACTCTTTAATACGATTGTTATTATTTTGCAAAAAAAGTATTAACGACACTGTCACTGATTAGATTCAGTATTCCTTTAACGCATTTATGTTTATCAATTTCGATACTGTAATAAATGGGATTAGCTAGCTCTGTGGGTCTGTCAAACGGCACGATGATTGTGTTAGAGAGTAAAAATGTGACATGTCACCAACCATAACTTCCACTGAAATCGACCTCCTGGATTTTGTGGCTTCACTTCATGACTTGATATGACACCATGTCCCGAAGGTAGAAAACTGTCAACTGCTTTTATTTGAAGTCAAGAATGTTTAATCATTGTCCTGTTCGAACGAAAATGATTACAGTCACCTGTCTTCGTTGCAGTCGGCTGCTTGTCAATCCCATGGGAATCGGTTTCGAGCTGCTAGGATAATAATTTATAATCACTTTATTCCTATAGACTAGACGTTATAACGGGCTAGCCCGTCAGGTTGCATTGGTGAATCTACTACAGCACATTTCAAAAAATTCTTTCTCGTTGTGTTAACCTCTAACATTGTTGGAATAATAAAACAATTCCAACTTTTAAACTCACTCGAAATAATGAAGTATGGTTAGCATATTATGTTCTCATGATCATAATGTCATGATGTTAAGCCTTAAAGGGGTATTGTCCGGTGCAAAGACCGAATCAGTCTATTCAGAAAACATGCTTAAAATGTATAATTTGTTATATTCAGTTCACTGGTGTATAATAAAAGAATGAAATAATGCCATATTGGGGAAATATTATTATAGCTGCAATAACGCAGCTCTTCGCGACTAGACAATTTTTTTTATATTGCGTCGTTAGAGCTACGAAGCGGTCCCATGCCTGGTAGTGGAGCAAAATCAAAAGTGTTCATATGTACGATTTCATTTAATTACCACCTCATGTGAGCATAATGTTGTCAAAATAACGCAGGATTGCTGAAATATCGAGTATTTACCATGATAAAATATTTTTTTCACAAAATTAGCAGAACCAGAAATGTCCTTCTTGACAAACACAAGAAACTACTGCCATGACAGTTCACGTGTGAGGTTATCTCAAATCTCGTTTTTATATGGTCTGCATTGCCAAATATGGAGTTACTACGGTTTACTACTACTTCCTTATTTGGTCCGCACGCACCCATTCACAAATTTACAGGAACTCTTCAGAAAAGAAACCAAGGAATTTACTGAAGTCTTAATCATAGCTGCTGCTACTCATTTCAGTTTATACTTCGCTACTTAAACTTGTTATTTAACGATATTTTAGGTGGATTTTAATTCCAAGCTGGGTAGGAGATCGACAGAAATGGTTTATAATTTAAGTATATTTATCGATGAGAACCAATCGGGTGATAAGTGATGCAAAAAGCGCCTCGGTATGAATCACACCAGGCTTGCTCCATTACGAGGCATGGGGCCGATTTAATACCCGGCCGGGGCAAAGCCATAGGAGACTGGGTATTAATATTAGTACTAGGGAAATATTAGCAAAATTAAGTGAAGTTTATTATTTTTCATCTAATTATAAGGTTATTCCAATTTTGTTGGCATTCACAATTGTGCGAGATTCTCATAAAATGAAAGATAAATTTTAAAATATTTACTTACCTTCATATGTGTTATCCTGTACTTACGTAATGTTTCATCGACGGAAAACCTGTATGGTACACTTCTCTGACGCTTGCATATAAGAAGTATACAGGGGGTTTCCAACGATGGTAATATTTCAACCTATTTTTTGGGGATAATTCTAGCTAGAAACATCACAACATCCAAATCTATCAATTTCCATGTCCACAACTTCTAAATAGAAGGTAGGTGACAAGGCTTACTGTGTGTGTACATGTACTCCACGTGCCACTTAATCCGGCACTTATACAGGAACACATAGCTATAGCTAGCCAACTCCAGACACCTCCTATTTGGTTATTATTCCAAAACACTTAATGCAATTTAAAGTGTGTAAGCTAGTTTTTTGCAGTTATTTTGTCACTTTTTGCGTATAAATGCACCGTCACATTGCGGCTCACTCAGGTCTGCATCAAATGGTAAATCTTGTAGTTGTCGGGGTAGGGATATGGTCCAGGCTGTGGCTCAGCTGACTGAGTCTTGGTATGGATATGTAACTAAATCACCAAAGTCACGTTAAATTTCTCTTTTTCGATATTTATTTCTAAGTCGCATCTAATAAGGCATGAAGCATTACACATTTATAAAAAAATTCTCTGCGTGCAAGAAGTTATCAAAAACAGATGCAATAAATGTTCCAGTATATCAGTATATGACCTGATAATGAATTGTTATTCATTTTTCGGCATTGTGTATCTATTACTAGTAGTTGCAATGCTCTTCTATCTTTTAAACCTCCGTCGCCGATTTCTTAATCAGAAACTTGTCCCTTTTGTATGACTGGTGTGATCTGCGTCAAGGTCTCCCAAGCGCTTGGAAGCACGCACTAATGTTAGGAGCTGTGTTCAAAGTGCGAGATTAATCGGAGCAGTTTTTACGTTATTAGGTCATCTGACCCGAAGGGTCAAGATGACCTATTGCCATCATGCTTCGTCCGTCGTCGTGCGCCGTGCGCCGTGCGCCGTCCGCCGTCCGTAAACTTTTCCTTTAACAATCTTCTTCTTAGTAACCAAAAGGCTCTAGGTGCTGATATTTGGCCAGTAGGCACCTGGGATTGAGTGCTACAAAGTTTCCTCATTTCAATGACCTTGACCTGTTTTCGAGGTCACAGGGGTCAAATATGTAAAAACCTTTAACAATCTTCTTCTCAGTAACCAAAAGGTCTAGGGTAATGATATTTGGCCAGTAGGCACCTGGGATAGAGTGCTACAAAGTTTCCTCATATCGATGACCTTGACTAACTTTCAAGGTCACAGGGGTCAAATATGTAAAAAAGCGTTTGACAATCTTTTCATCACTAACCAATAGGCTATGGGTGATCATATTTGGCCAGTAGGTACCTGGGATAGAGTATTCTAAAGTTTCCTCATATAAATGACCTTGACCTACTTTCAAGGTCACAGGGGTCAAATATGTTAAAAAATCTACACAACATTATCTAAAGAACTAAATGATCTAGAGCAATGATATTTTTGTATGATATGTAGACCAGCAATGCGAATCTTTTTCTAATATATTGTGTTTAGGTCAAAGGTCAACTTTGAGTGCTGGACGGGGTCAAAGGTTAACATGGGTTATAATAGGTAAAAAGCTTTAAGAATCTTCTTCTCAAGTTCCATAAGGCCCAGGGTTCTGATATTTGGCCAGTAGGTACCAGGGATTTAGTACTCTAAAGTTTTCTCATATAAATGACCTTGACCTACTTTCAAGGTCACATGGGTCAAATATGTTAAAATATCTACACAACATTATCTAATGAACCGAATGATCTAGACCGATGATACTTGCATATATTATATGTAGACTGGCAATGCAAATCTTTTTCTGATATATTGTGTTTAGGTCAAAGTTCAACTTTAAGCGCTGGACGGGGTCAAAGGTTCACTGGGGCTATAATGGGTAAAAAGTTTTAAGAATCTTCTTCTCAAGTTCCATAAGCCCCAGGGTCCTGATATTTGGCCAGTAGGTACCTGGCATGGAGTGCTACAAAGTTTCCGCATATGAATGACCTTGACCTACTTTCAAGGTCACAGGGGTCAAATATGTAAAAATCTTTAACAATCTTCTTCTCAATAACCAAAAGGCCCTGGGTGCTGATATTTGGCTGGTAGGTACTTGGCAGTGTGCTATCAAGTTTCCTCATATGAATGATCTTGACCCACTTTCAAGGTCACAGGGGTCAAATATGTAAAAATCTTTAACAATCTTCTTCTCAATAACCAAAAGGCCCTGGGTGCTGATATTTGGCTGGTAGGTACCTGGCATAGTGTGCTATCAAGTTTCTTCATATGAATGATCTTGACCCACTTTCAAGGTCACAGAGGTCAAATATGTAAAATCTTTTAACAATCTTCTTCTCGCTAACCAAATCCCCCAGAGTAATATGGTATTTGGCTAGTAGGTACCTGGGATAGAGTGCTACAAACTTTCCTCATACAATGGACCTCAACCTACTTTCAAGGTCAAAGGGGTCAAACATGTAAAAATACCTTTAACAATCTTCTCCTCAACAACTTAAAGGCCCTGGGTGTTGATATTTAGCCAGTAGGTACCTCTAATGGAGTGCTACAAAGTTTCCTTGTATGAATGACCTTGACCTACTTTCAAGGTCGCAAGGGTAAAACATGTAAAAATCTTTTAACAAACGTCTTCTCGCTTACCAAAAGGCCCTAGGTGCTGATATTTGGCCAATGGTTACCTGGGACAGATTGGTGCAAAGATTCCTCATATAGACCTTCACTTATACTTTCAAGGTCACAGGGGTTATAAACATGTATGTAGATATCTTTGAACAACTTGGCAAAAACAAACACAAATTATATAGATCTTTATAGTCAGATGACCGTTGAGGCCCCTGGGCCTCTTGTTCTTTATCCAGGAGTGTGGAATTTACTTCGTGAACTGCTATATGGTTATACAATCAGCTATATCATTTTCAGTAAGCTTTTAAGACTTTCTAGACAATATTTTTGTGATGCAGCATTGAAATAGCACTTGCCAAAGTTACTGGCCTCGGGCCATCGGACGTGGGATATTTCGCACCCTGAAATGAACAAAAAATCAGCCTCGTGCCGAGACCCGAGGTGGGATCGGCTAAAAGAGTCGCCATTTTTTTCACTGAAAAATATATTGGGATATTATGAATTAACAAATTTGTTTGTTAATATTAAACATAGCAGAAGACAAAGTACTATTGTATAACACTTGTTAGATAGGACATGCATATGTAGCATTAGGCCTGGAGTATGGGGAAACAGTACTCTAATCTGTTGCAATTTATTCAAAACAAGATGTTGTTTTAACTTGTTAATCAATATTACATTAAACGTTTGTTTTACATTAACTAATTGGTCATTTTGATTCCATTTAAAGGGTAACATGGACAAAAGATGAGCAATCAACCTCCTGAAGTTAACAAACATCTTAGGAAGGGGAGATAACCAGAACCTAAAAGATTGGAAGGGGAGATAACCAAAACCTGAACAATGATTGCTATTACCTACATCACGTTCTTTGTAATGCTGTGCCTATGTGGAGGGTTTCAGTTTTTGGCTTACCAAAGGAGAAAAGATTTCTCCGAAGGAAACAATCCACAGTTCCTGAAATTCCAGCGGGGTTACTTTGCTGCGTACCTGATGGCAGTGTTTGCCGATTGGCTGCAAGGTCCTTACCTGTATAAACTGTACTCCTACTACGGGTACCAAGAGGCACAGATAGCCACACTGTATGCTGTTGGATTTGCTTCCACAATTATTCTTGGTACATGGACGCCGATCGCTGCCGATCAATTTGGGCGCAAAAAACTGTGCCTGCTGTTCACAGTTCTCTACTCAGTTTCCTGTCTTATGAAGCTATCTACAAGTTATGGTATTTTACTAATTGGTAGAATCGTAGGAGGTATTGCTACCTCAGTGTTATTTTCTGCTTTTGAAGCCTGGTACATTCACGAACATTTAGAAACATACGACTTTCCAAAGGAGTGGATTTCTGTTACATTTGCAAAAGCCTCTACATGGAATGGTGTTTTGGCGGTCCTAGCTGGAGTGTCATCCAACTTAGTGTCGGAGGGATTTGGGATGGGTCCAGTTGCTCCATATATGCTTGCCATTCCGTTCCTCATTTTCTCTGGAATAATAGTATCAACACATTGGACAGAAAACTACAGTGTCAATAAAATGAAATTTAAAAAGTTATGTGGCGAAGGCTTCAAAATGATTGTAACAAAGGAAGAAATCTTTATGCTTGGAGCTATTGAGGCACTTTTTGAAAGTGTGATTTACATTGTAATTTTCCTTTGGACGCCGATCTTGCAGACTGGCAACCCTTCCCTTGGAATTGTATTTTCAAGTTTCATGGCAAGTATTTTGGTAGGACAGGGATTTTTCAATGTTGTGTCGACATCAAGACGATTTCAGCCCTCTGTTTTACTCATGTTATCGATAGTAATGGCAGTGATAGCGAACATTATTCTCATCATATCCACTCATCCAGAGAAAAGAGATGCATCACTCTCTTTCTCTGCACTAACACTATTTGAGGTTGCGGTAGGAATATATTTCCCAGCGATGGGATATCTCCGGAGTCGAATTATTCCTGACACACATCGCTGGGGAGTGATAAACTGGTTCCGTGTGCCTATAAACCTCATTGCCTGTGTGATATTGATGCTTCTCCATGAGGATGTGTTTCAGCATGGCAACAGAATGATCTTTGTCCTCTGCTTTCTCCTCCTCCTCCTTGCCGTCGCAAGCGGGGCCCGATTTCTCAAGGTCACCAAAGAAGATGAAAGGTTGAAACAGGAAGCGGCATGGCTGGAGAGTGACCACATACATAACATTTTCTGAACATTATTTCAAATATTTTCGTGTAAATGCTTGAGAATGGATATAAGAGGTAAACAGCTAGCTGGGGCATACAGTTCAAGTCTTTGTGTCTGCAGTCAGATTTTTGAGGTTTTCATCAGAACTTCATTTACCATGTATATTTATGTTACAAAGTATACTGCCCCTTTGTACACAAGGAACATGTTTCTTTTCGTTTCCGTTACTGTAGTATGTTGTCTGTTAAATTATTTTTGTTGAATAATATTGCGCATTTATGACAATTTTGTGGTACATAGTCTGTGGTCCGACTGTTGGGATTTTGAAAATAATTGAAATGTATGTCTGGATTTGAAACTTATGGAAACAGTCTATCTGATCATGATGTGAACAAATGTAAATTCATTGTGGAACTAATCACGAGTGGATTGCAGTATTGTATGAATGTACATGTATGTATATGGATTGTCTTCAGTTAAAGATAATTCAACGATCAATTGATCATAAACGTTTTGTTTTGGCGTGTAAGAGGAAAATGATTCATTGGCTCAATAGTGCACGTGATCAGAATTCTTTGGCTTGAATGATTTGGAGGGGATATAAAAACTTGCTTCAAATTGTCTCTTGATTGAGGTTGGAATTATGTATATAGACTGAAAGTAAAAGTTCTCCAAATGAGGCAATGAAAGAGTGGATCTACTATACCATTGTATACACACTAGCGAAGAACGGTCTGTACTATAGATACACAATATTTGTAGTGTCAAGCCAATAATTGCAGTATGATTTACTATAAAGTGCATTACACACACAAATCGAGAGAAATTAGGAATAAAATTTTATCCAATTTTAATATGTTTAATATGTAAGCAGGAACTTTATATTATAATTGGTGCACCTACATGTACAACATAATTATGTTGAGCATAAAGATTACATGTACCGCTAAAACAACATCTACAATATCGTTATCAAAGAAGCTTTGTATAATGTATACGTTGAGTGAAGGCATATAATTACCAACCCGTCAAGATACACATATTGATTATATCTTACCACTCTATGTATATTGGGTCTGGATCTCGGTATAAAGCTTGTTTCTTGTTTCCAATAAACATGTTTACTGTATAGATGGTATGAAGCTCTTTTATTCTGATACACATTCACTTTACAAGTATTTTGTGGGAAAGTAATCAATGTATTGTGTTAAATATATGTATGTCTGGTTGTGTATAAGCTTACCATTGTTATGGATATTATTTCATTAACTACCATTTAAAGATATAACCATGGTAACTTTATGAGCCAAGAACATTACCTGATATATATATATAGTGTGGTGGAATTGTTCATAGCTGTAGATGATTTCCGTAAAGGTTCATAAAGGTCATGTGCACGTAACATATACCATAATTTCTTGCGTATAGTGCACATTTTTTTAGGGAAAATTGAAAGTGTCAAGAACGGGGTGCACACTATAATGCAAGAAAAATCAAAAACCTTGACTTAGTCGCTATCATGTATCATCAATTTTTCAGAGATTTTCAGAATAATTTGAAATATCCTTGCGGTAGTTAACATGTGATATTTTCTTTTTTTCCAGATAATTTTTCCATTTTTGGGACCCTAAAAAGTATCTGCGCACTATACGCGAAAAATTACGGTACATGAACTGTACTATTTGTATTTTCTATTCTATGACTGTCTACATTATTAAATGAAGAGAAGTGCTATCAACAGTACAAGTATAAAGTATTTTCAACTCTTACTAAATATTTAACTTTTATGAGATTTTATTTTGCCTTAATAAAGAAATTTAACATTCATAAAACATTTCATTGTTTGTGTTTTGTTCAAACTCTACCATGTGGAATTTGTCAATCAGAAACTGTCAATATTTTGTTATATATACAGAGTGCAGACTGGTCGCAGTTGTGCATTTTGGGAAAGGTCCATGCAGTATATTTTCTCAAGATATAATGGCAACAAAAATTGTTTAAGAACAGACAGACCAACACCGCGGATGTAAGGCGATTTGTATACTAGTAGCTAGACCATCATCTGATCATGGTGGGCTAAAAAGTAATAAAAACTAAATCTATGTTTAGTTTCTTTAACTTAATATTTATTCCATACAGAAAGTATTTGAAATATTGCTGACAGGACAAACTCTAGCTGACATAGTTACAAAGGCAGTGTGGTAATGATACACTCCTGTTGTATACAGTTCATCACTTCACTTTCAGGATCCCATAATGTATATTCATGAATAGATTTTCCTTATGAATATTTATGATCTTATTTCCAACATGCCCATATTAGCAGAAATTATTCATTTTTTTTTACAATAATCATGATCTGTCATCATCTAGATATGGAATCTGAAAAACATTTAAATACTAAAGGTGAAGTGATTTACAGAAACAACACAAGCTCTACGATAAAAACCAACAAATAATTTATGAGGTTACAATAACATCCAAAATAAACACGATTCATGTAAACAGTACATGTACCAAATAACGACTCCATACAGACAACTCCACCACATACTGGATACTAGCATGGCTTCTCGTATACAAGAGCTAACAACCAAACAAAGCAAGTAAAGGGAGGTAATCTGGAAATAACATTAACAAACCATTTGTTTCCAAAATCCCAAATTTGAATTACTTTAACTTTAGTTTAACACTGCACAAAAAAGTATTTCTGGGATCGTATTTCTCGGTTAACCAAAGAATAAAGTACAAGGATTGTAAAACTTTATCCTGAGAGAAAGAAAGAGAAATCTTGGGTGGTTCTACACCCTCAATCAACCCTGTGTTGGTATCTAAGTTCTTTCACTTCATGCCTATTTGTAGAAATTATAGAGTAAATAGACTGGATATTGAATCCTACATATTCCACACTGAAAATACAGCACGAAAGCATGTGACGTGATTATGTTATTAACCAAGGCTACAAGATGGTAAAGGAGATGGATTCAAAAGTGAAAGTAGGAATCCTCAAACTTCAATAACTATCTATCTTAGGGGATCTCTGGCACTATAAGTATCTACAGCTTTGATGGCTGAGGGGATTCCCTTATACTACAAATAACATGTTTGATAGTTGAGCGATTCTCATGTACCTGAATACACTGATAACTAATTAATTCTACAGCACACACAGAAGTAAAATCAAGAATGCACCACGGAAACTGGTGATTCATCAGGCAAGATTTGAATTCTTCCATAATTAAATCAAAATATACCAAAACGTAAACAAGCCAAAGGCGAAAATATTTTCTTATCTATTTTTGATGCTTCAAAGAATTATTTGTTTAAACAGGAAAAAAGATTCATTTATAAAACCTGATGTTGACATCAAATACATGTAAAACATTTAAATGACTGAATTTTGAATTGTTTACAAAAAGGAAGATCTGATTATCTTAGGTTCTGAGAATGCTGTCTATTGTACTGGTTATGAATGGTACTATCCTCAAAATGAGACAAAACTGCTTGAGTTCGGATAAAAAGATCTTGGTGTAATCATGAAGTGACACATGTTTAACCTCAAAATGAGACAATATACTGATCAAGTTCGGATAAAAAAAGATCTTGGTGTATAATTACGAAGAGACAGGTCCTGCACAGTTTGTCAATCATCCACGATGTTCGCTACATCCTTCGACTCCAACAACAAACACTTCCGACCAAGGTCTCACAGATAACCTAAACTGTCATCTCTCTCTCGTTTATAATGGCTTCCATTAAAACTAACAGAACTGTGTTAACTCCTTCATCCCTTCAGTTTCATATTGAGCTATTCCGACCTTTGATTTGGAAGAGTTCAAATGTGTTTCCAGGGGTGAATTAGTTAAATTATCTGTGAAACCTTGACCTAAATATATCATACATACAACTACACAACTATTAAAACCTCCCGCCCATACAATATGTACAATGAATTGGATACATATACAGGAATACTACAAATTATCATGTACAGGTTTTATGTTTAACTTCCCGATAGCAATAGTCTAGAACATAATCAATTCTGAAGACTTCACGACTTTGGAGTTTCACTTTAACACTGAAATCACGTTTACCAGGTATAGTATTTTATTACATATAAGGCATGATGCTCGGATATATAATGTTCGCACGACTTTTAATAGCATTCATCTAGAATAAAATGACTGATCTAGCTTGTCAGCAAATTCACATTAACAATATTTTACACTAAATAGTATTTGCAAAGCCATCAGGGCACAGCTATAAATATACCACCTTGAGACTAACAAGTGTAACAGGTACTAAATTCATTCACCCCCTCAAGGACACATTTCAACTCTTCCAATCCAATGGTTTATAGAGTTCATTATGAAATTTCAGGGGTGACTGGATTAAACAGTTTGAGGAGACAGATCTACACATTGACAACCCCTCGCATTCACAATGGAACATTCTGTTTCAAATCTTTCCATGTAGCGAGAAGAGAGATTACGATTAATACAATTGTAATTAAATAAACTAGAGTACACAAATTCATATTTTCAGTTTAAAAACTGTTTATCAGTAATTTGATATTTCAAGAACAGCAGTATTTTATTTTTTTCAGTGTATTTTATTTCTTCCAAGGTTTTTTAAGTATTATCACCGTCAGACGACATACAATGACATTGAGGATTTACTCGGATTAATCGACAACCTATCCAACATCCCGAGGTCTGAAACCTCCACGTAATGTATGATAATTACGCCATGGTTTGAGGTGTGGCGTACATATATATACACTAACACAGGCCTCAATACAACACATTCTCAGGAAGTATACCAATATCTTACACAGACGTTTCTATATATGTGACAAGGTTTTGGGTTTAAAACGATAAGGTGTATTCAGATAATAGATTTTATGGTTTTGATTGTCTGTTATATTACCGGTATAAAACTTCAGATCTTTCAGTTTAATAAGTAAAACTATTTTCTTCATATCTTTCAGTTCAATAAGTAAAAATCTTTTCTACAGATCTTTCAATTTAACAAAATATTTTCTACAGATCTTTCAGTTTAATAAGTAAAATATTTCCTACATATCTCTTGATGCCTTTATGCAGAAATAGGCTACAATCTGAAATTAGACATTTGACGATTCTGAGATCAGAGATTCATTTTGAACACTGGAGGAAAGGCACTGATGACCTCAATCAAAGCAACAAGCCTTATGTCCTTCCCTGAAGTACATTGTGTACAACTCAGGTAGAACTCGGGCCGGAATTCCCTCGGATTCTTGAACTAGTTTATATCCCTAGCGATGTCCATCACTCAATGAACTATAAGAGAAATGACCCATACATCCAATGATAACAACACACAAGTACAACCAGTGTAAAATATGGAAGTAAATAATACAACATGACTCCAGAAAAAAAAATACGCAAGTATATTGAGTGACACAGAGAGATTTAGATTTTGTTTGGTTATGATGGACCTTACAAATCCAATTCTCTACTCTCAGTATATATGTAATGTGAGGTCATCTCAAATCTCGTTTTTATATGGTCTGCATGGCCAAATATGGAGTTACTACGGTTTACTACGACTTCCTTATTTGGTCCGCACGCGCGCACCAATTCACAACTTCAGAGGAACTCTTCAGAAAAGAAACCAAGGAATTTACTGAAGTCTTAAGGACTCACACAAGTAAATCAGCCTATGACGAAGTGTTTCATACGATTGTAGTCCCTACTGAAAATTTGTTCCGGCTAAGTACAGTGATTCTGAGTAATTTAAATAGGTAATTGTTGACCTATTATGCATTGAATGAAATCTGTAGATATTTAACTTTACAAAAATATATACTTTTGGTAGATTTTGATATGTGATGGCGGATTGATATGGGGGTCAAAAGTCAGAGGGTGTTCCCGTCTCATTTCACTGGTTTGACATGTAAATTTCCGGTTGTCCGAAGCAGACGCCTGTAGCAAGCTCATATGCCAGTAAACTCCTCATTAAATGCCCTTTGAAGCCTTTGTCATGTATGTATCTGTGAATTTAGGCAGTTTTCACAAGTGTTGTACTTCAAATATTAAAGTTATTAGCTCGAAAGCTTAGTAATAACATATAGTAAATTATTTAGTTGTGCGAGTTCTTAATCATGTCTGCCGCTACTCATTTCAGTTTATACTTTGTTACGTAAACTTGATATTTAACGATATTTTAGAAGGATTTTAATTACAAGTTGGGTAGGAGATCGACAGAAATGTTTTATTATTTAAGTATATTTATCGTTGAGAACCAATCGGGCGATAAGTGATGCAAAAATCGCCTCGGTGTGAATCACACCAGGCTTTTCCATTACGAGGCATGGGGCCGATTTAATACCCGGCCGGGGCAGAGCCATAAGAGGCCGGGTATTAATATTAGTACTAGGGAAATATTAGCAAAATATGTGTTATCCTGTACTTATTTAATATTTCATCGACGGAAAACCTGTATTGTACACTTCTCTGACGCTTGCATATAAGAAGTGTACAGGGGGTTTCCAACGATGGTAATATTTCAACCTATTGAGTTTTGGGGATAATTCTAGCTAGAAACATCACAACATCCAAATCTATCAATTTCCATGTCCACAACTTCTAAATAGAAGGTAGGTGACAAGGCTTACTGTGTGTGTACATGTACTCCACGTGCCACTTATACAGGAACACATAGCTATAGCTAGCCAACTCTTGACACCTCCTATTTGGTTATTATTCCAAAACACTTAATGCAATTTAAAGTGTCTAAGCAAGTTTTTTGCAGATTTTTTGTCACTTTTTGCATATAAATGAAAAAAAAAAAAATCAGCTTCGTGCCGAGACCCGAGGTGGGATTGGCTAAAAGAGTCGCCATTTTTTCACTGAAAAATATATTGGGACAGTATGAATTAACAAATTTGTTTGTTAATATTAAACAAAGCAGAAAACAAAGTACTAATGTATAACACTTGTTAGATAGGACATATATAGCATTAGGCCTGAAGTATGGGGAAACAGTACTCTAATCTGTTGAAATTTATACAAAACTAGATGCTGTTTTAACTTGTTTATCTATATTATATTAAACTTTTGTTTTTCATTAACTAATTGGTCATTTTGATTCCATTTAAAGGGTAACATGGACAAAAGATGAGTAATCAACCTCCTGAAGTAAACAAACATCTTAGGAAGGGGAGATAACCAAATCCTAAAAGATTGGAAGGGGAGATAACCAAAACCTGAACAATGATTGCTATTACCTACATCACGTTCTTTGTAATGCTGTGCCTATGTGGAGGGTTTCAGTTTTTGGCTTACCAAAGGAGAAAAGATTTCTCCGAGGGAAACAATCCACAGTTCCTGAAATTCCAGCGGGGTTACTTTGCTGCCTACCTGATGGCAGTGTTTGCTGATTGGCTACAAGGTCC
Source organism: Mimachlamys varia (assembly GCA_947623455.1). Classification (NCBI taxonomy): domain Eukaryota; kingdom Metazoa; phylum Mollusca; class Bivalvia; order Pectinida; family Pectinidae; genus Mimachlamys; species Mimachlamys varia. The sequence continues at coordinate 24,635,445 of OX392539.1, forward strand.
TTACCTGTATAAACTGTACTCCTACTACGGATACCAAGAGGCACAGATAGCCACACTGTATGCTGTTGGATTTGCTTCAACCATTATTCTTGGTACATGGACGCCGATCGCTGCCGATCAATTTGGGCGCAAAAAACTGTGTCTGCTGTTCACAGTTCTCTACTCGGTTTCCTGTCTTATGAAGCTATCTACGAGTTATGGTATTTTACTAATTGGTAGAATCGTAGGAGGTATTGCTACCTCAGTGTTATTTTCTGCTTTTGAAGCCTGGTACATTCACGAACATTTAGAAACATACGACTTTCCAAAGGAGTGGATTTCTGTTACATTTGCAAAAGCCTCTACATGGAATGGTGTTTTGGCGGTCCTAGCTGGAGTGTCATCCAACTTGGTGTCGGAGGGATTTGGGATGGGTCCAGTTGCTCCATATATGCTTGCCATCCCGTTCCTCATTTTCTCTGGAATAATAGTATCAACACATTGGACAGAAAACTACAGTGTCAATAAAATGAAATTTAAAAAGTTATGTGGCGAGGGTTTCAAAATGATTGTAACAAAGGAAGAAATCTTTATGCTTGGAGCTATTGAGGCACTTTTTGAAAGTGTGATTTACATTGTAATTTTCCTTTGGACGCCGATCTTGCAGACTGGCAACCCTTCCCTTGGAATTGTATTTTCAAGTTTCATGGCAAGTATTTTGGTAGGACAGGGATTTTTCAATGTTGTGTCGACATCAAGACGATTTCAGCCCTCTGTTTTACTCATGTTATCGATAGTAATGGCAGTGATAGCGAACATTATTCTCATCATATCCACACATCCAGAGAAAAGAGACGCTTCACTCTCTTTCTCTGCACTAACATTATTTGAGGTTGCGGTAGGAATATATTTCCCAGCGATGGGATATCTCCGGAGTCGAATTATTCCTGACACACATCGCTGGGGAGTGATAAACTGGTTCCGTGTGCCTATAAACCTCATTGCCTGTGTGATATTGATGCTTCTCCATGAGGATGTGTTTCAGCATGGCAACAGAATGATCTTTGTCCTCTGCTTTCTCCTCCTCCTCCTTGCCGTCGCCAGCGGGGCACGATTTCTCAAGGTCACCAAAGAAGATGAAAGGTTGAAACAGGAAGCAGCATGGCTGGAGAGTGACCACATACATAACATTTTCTGATCATTATTTCAAATATTTCCGTGTAAAAGCTTGAGAATGGATATAAAAAGAGGTATACAGCTAGCTGGGGCATACAGTTCAAGTCTTTGTGTCTGCAGTCCGTATTTTGAGATTTTCATCATAACTTCATTTATCATATATTTATGATACAAAGTATACTGCCCCTTTGTACACAAGATACAACATGTTTCTTTTTGTTTCCGTTACTGTAGTATGTTGTCTGTTAAATTATTTTTGTTGAATAATATTGCGCATTTATGACATTTTTGTGGTACATACTCTGTGGTCTGAGTGTTGGGATTTGAGAATAATTGAAATGTATATATGTCTGGATTTGAAACTTGTGGAAATAGTCTATCTGATCATGATTTGAACAAATGTAAATTCATTGTGGAACTAATCACGAGTGGATTGCAGTATTGTATGAATGTACATGTATGTATATGGATTGTCTTCAGTTAAAGATATTCAATGATCAATTGATCATAAGCGTTTTATTTTGGTGTGTAAGAGGAAAATGATTCATTATATCAATAGTGCACATGATCAGAATTCTTTGGCTTGAATGATTTGGAGGGAAAATCTAAAAACTTGCTTCAAATTGTCTCTAGATTGATCATGAGGTTGGAATTATGTATATAGACTGAAAGTAAAAGTTCTCCAAATGAGGCAATTAAATAGTGGATATCAGGGTTTGCGTTGAAGCCGTCCCTATATCTTTTTCAACCATAGAAACTGAAAAGGACCCCACTTATTTTCAGGATTCCCATTTAAACTATGCGGAAGGACCCAATTCATTTAGGAAAGGACCCCATTTATAAAATACCCAGCGCAAACCCTGGATATACTATACCATTGTATACTCACTAGCCAAGAACAGTCTGTAATAGATACACAATATTTGTATAGTTTCCAGCCAATAATTGTAGTATGATTTGCATTACTATTAGGTGCATTACACACACAAATTATTGAGATAAATTAAATTTTATCCAATTTTAATGTGTTTAATACGTAACCAGGAAATTTATATTATAATTGGTGCACCTACATAAAGGTTACATGTACCGCTTAAATTACATCTACAATATCGTTATTAAAGAAGCTTTGTATAATGTATACGTTGAGTAAAGGCATATAATTACCAACACTTCAGATACACATATTGATTATATCTTACCACTCTATGTATATTGGGTCTGGATCTCGGTATAAAGCTTGTTTCTTGTTTCCAATAAACATGTTTACTGTATAGATGGTATGAAGCTCTTTTATTCTGATACACATTCACTTTACAAGTATTTTGTGGGAAAGTAAACAAGTTTCATGTATTGTGTCTAATATCTGTATGTCTGGTTGTGTATAAGCTTGCCATTGTTATGGATATTACTTCATTAACTGCCATTTACTGATATAACCCTGGTAACTTTATGAAATGAGAACATTACCTGCTATATATATAGTGTGGTGGAATTGTTCATATCTGTAGTCGATTTCCATAAGGGTTCATAAAGGTCATGTGTACATAACATATACCATAATTTTCTTATGTATAGTGCACATTTTTTTAGGGAAAATTAAAAGCGTCAGGAATGGGGACTAGGTCGCTATCATGTATCATTAATTTTTCAGAATGATTTGAGATATCTTTGCAGTAGTTTTTTCCAGATTTTTTGGACCCTAAAAAGTATCTGTGCGCTATACATGAGAAATTACGGTACATAAACTGTACTATTTGAATTTTCTATTCTATGACTGTCTACATTATTAAATGAAGAAAAGTGCTATCAACAAGACAAGCATAAAGTATTTTCAACTCTAACTAAATATTTTACTTTTATGAAATTTTATTTTGCCTTAATAAAGAAATTTAACATTCATAAAACATTTCATTGTTTGTGTTTTGTTCAAACTCTACCATGTGGAATTTGTCAATCAGAAACTGTCAATATTTTGTTATATATACAGAGAGTGCAGACTGTTCGCAGTTGTGCAGTTTAAAAAGTTTGGGAAAGGTCCATGCAGTATATTTTCTTAAGTTATAACGGTAACAAAAATTGTTTAAGAACAGACAGACCAACACCGCGGATGCAAGGCGATTTGAATACTAGTAGCTAGACCATCATCTGGTCATGGTGGGCTAAAAAGTAATAAAAACTAAATCTTTGTTTAGTTTCTTTAACTTAATATTTATTCCATACAGAAAGTATTTGAAATATTGCTGACAGGACAAACTCTAGCTGACATAGTTACAAAGGCAGTGTGGTAATGATACACTCCTGTTGTATACAGTTCATCACTTCACTTTCAGGATCCCATAATGTATATTCATGAATAGATTTTCCTTATGAATATTTATGATCTTATTTCCAACATGCCCATATTAGCAGAAATTATTCATTTTTTTTTTACAATAATCATGATCTGTCATCATCTAGATATGGAATCTGAAAAACATTTAAATACTAAAGGTGAAGTGATTTACAGAAACAACACAAGCTCTACGATAAAAACCAACAAATAATTTATGAGGTTACAATAACATCCAAAATAAACACGATTCATGTAAACAGTACATGTACCAAATAACGACTCCATACAGACAACTCCACCACATACTGGATACTAGCATGGCTTCTCGTATACAAGAGCTAACAACCAAACAAAGCAAGTAAAGGGAGGTAATCTGGAAATAACATTAACAAACCATTTGTTTCCAAAATCCCAAATTTGAATTACTTTAACTTTAGTTTAACACTGCACAAAAAGTATTTCTGGGATCGTATTTCTCGGTTAACCACAGAATAAAGTACAAGGCCTGTAAAACTTTATCCTGAGAGAAAGAAAGAGAAATCTTGGGTGGTTCTACACCCTCAATCAACCCTGTGTTGGTATCTAAGTTCTTTCACTTCATGCCTATTTGTAGAAATTACAGAGTAAATAGACTGGATATTGAATCCTACATATTCCACACTGAAAATACAGCACGAAAGCATGTGACGTGATTGTGTTATTAACCAAGGCTACAAGATGGTAAAGGAGATGGATTCAAAAGTGAAAGTAGGAATCCTCAAACTTCAATAACTATCTATCTTAGGGGATCTCTGGCACTATAAGTATCTACAGCTTTGATGGCTGAGGGGATTCCCTTATACTACAAATAACATGTTTGATAGTTGAGCGATTCTCATGTACCTGAATACAGTGATAACTAATTAATTCTACAGCACACACAGAAGTAAAATCAAGAATGCACCACGGAAACTGGTGATTCATCAGGCAAGATTTGAATTCTTCCATAATTAAATCAAAATATACCAAAACGTAAACAAGCCAAAGGCGAAAATATTTTCTTATCTATTTTTGATGCTTCAAAGAATTATTTGTTTAAACAGGAAAAAAGATTCATTTATAAAACCTGATGTTGACATCAAATACATGTAAAACATTTAAATGACTGAATTTTGAATTGTTTACAAAAAGGAAGATCTGATTATCTTAGGTTCTGAGAATGCTGTCTATTGTACTGGTTATGAATGGTACTATCCTCAAAATGAGACAAAACTGCTTGAGTTCGGATAAAAAGATCTTGGTGTAATCATGAAGTGACACATGTTTAACCTCAAAATGAGACAATATACTGATCAAGTTCGGATAAAAAAAGATCTTGGTGTATAATTACGAAGAGACAGGTCCTGCACAGTTTGTCAATCATCCACGATGTTCGCTACATCCTTCGACTCCAACAACAAACACTTCCGACCAAGGTCTCACAGATAACCTAAACTGTCATCTCTCTCTCGTTTATAATGGCTTCCATTAAAACTAACAGAACTGTGTTAACTCCTTCATCCCTTCAGTTTCATATTGAGCTATTCCGACCTTTGATTTGGAAGAGTTCAAATGTGTTTCCAGGGGTGAATTAGTTAAATTATCTGTGAAACCTTGACCTAAATATATCATACATACAACTACACAACTATTAAAACCTCCCGCCCATACAATATGTACAATGAATTGGATACATATACAGGAATACTACAAATTATCATGTACAGGTTTTATGTTTAACTTCCCGATAGCAATAGTCTAGAACATAATCAATTCTGAAGACTTCACGACTTTGGAGTTTCACTTTAACACTGAAATCACGTTTACCAGGTATAGTATTTTATTACATATAAGGCATGATGCTCGGATATATAATGTTCGCACGACTTTTAATAGCATTCATCTAGAATAAAATGACTGATCTAGCTTGTCAGCAAATTCACATTAACAATATTTTACACTAAATAGTATTTGCAAAGCCATCAGGGCACAGCTATAAATATACCACCTTGAGACTAACAAGTGTAACAGGTACTAAATTCATTCACCCCCTCAAGGACACATTTCAACTCTTCCAATCCAATGGTTTATAGAGTTCATTATGAAATTTCAGGGGTGACTGGATTAAACAGTTTGAGGAGACAGATCTACACATTGACAACCCCTCGCATTCACAATGGAACATTCTGTTTCAAATCTTTCCATGTAGCGAGAAGAGAGATTACGATTAATACAATTGTAATTAAATAAACTAGAGTACACAAATTCATATTTTCAGTTTAAAAACTGTTTATCAGTAATTTGATATTTCAAGAACAGCAGTATTTTATTTTTTTCAGTGTATTTTATTTCTTCCAAGGTTTTTTAAGTATTATCACCGTCAGACGACATACAATGACATTGAGGATTTACTCGGATTAATCGACAACCTATCCAACATCCCGAGGTCTGAAACCTCCACGTAATGTATGATAATTACGCCATGGTTTGAGGTGTGGCGTACATATATATACACTAACACAGGCCTCAATACAACACATTCTCAGGAAGTATACCAATATCTTACACAGACGTTTCTATATATGTGACAAGGTTTTGGGTTTAAAACGATAAGGTGTATTCAGATAATAGATTTTATGGTTTTGATTGTCTGTTATATTACCGGTATAAAACTTCAGATCTTTCAGTTTAATAAGTAAAACTATTTTCTTCATATCTTTCAGTTCAATAAGTAAAAATCTTTTCTACAGATCTTTCAATTTAACAAAATATTTTCTACAGATCTTTCAGTTTAATAAGTAAAATATTTCCTACATATCTCTTGATGCCTTTATGCAGAAATAGGCTACAATCTGAAATTAGACATTTGACGATTCTGAGATCAGAGATTCATTTTGAACACTGGAGGAAAGGCACTGATGACCTCAATCAAAGCAACAAGCCTTATGTCCTTCCCTGAAGTACATTGTGTACAACTCAGGTAGAACTCGGGCCGGAATTCCCTCGGATTCTTGAACTAGTTTATATCCCTAGCGATGTCCATCACTCAATGAACTATAAGAGAAATGACCCATACATCCAATGATAACAACACACAAGTACAACCAGTGTAAAATATGGAAGTAAATAATACAACATGACTCCAGAAAAAAAAATACGCAAGTATATTGAGTGACACAGAGAGATTTAGATTTTGTTTGGTTATGATGGACCTTACAAATCCAATTCTCTACTCTCAGTATATATGTAATGTGAGGTCATCTCAAATCTCGTTTTTATATGGTCTGCATGGCCAAATATGGAGTTACTACGGTTTACTACGACTTCCTTATTTGGTCCGCACGCGCGCACCAATTCACAACTTCAGAGGAACTCTTCAGAAAAGAAACCAAGGAATTTACTGAAGTCTTAAGGACTCACACAAGTAAATCAGCCTATGACGAAGTGTTTCATACGATTGTAGTCCCTACTGAAAATTTGTTCCGGCTAAGTACAGTGATTCTGAGTAATTTAAATAGGTAATTGTTGACCTATTATGCATTGAATGAAATCTGTAGATATTTAACTTTACAAAAATATATACTTTTGGTAGATTTTGATATGTGATGGCGGATTGATATGGGGGTCAAAAGTCAGAGGGTGTTCCCGTCTCATTTCACTGGTTTGACATGTAAATTTCCGGTTGTCCGAAGCAGACGCCTGTAGCAAGCTCATATGCCAGTAAACTCCTCATTAAATGCCCTTTGAAGCCTTTGTCATGTATGTATCTGTGAATTTAGGCAGTTTTCACAAGTGTTGTACTTCAAATATTAAAGTTATTAGCTCGAAAGCTTAGTAATAACATATAGTAAATTATTTAGTTGTGCGAGTTCTTAATCATGTCTGCCGCTACTCATTTCAGTTTATACTTTGTTACGTAAACTTGATATTTAACGATATTTTAGAAGGATTTTAATTACAAGTTGGGTAGGAGATCGACAGAAATGTTTTATTATTTAAGTATATTTATCGTTGAGAACCAATCGGGCGATAAGTGATGCAAAAATCGCCTCGGTGTGAATCACACCAGGCTTTTCCATTACGAGGCATGGGGCCGATTTAATACCCGGCCGGGGCAGAGCCATAAGAGGCCGGGTATTAATATTAGTACTAGGGAAATATTAGCAAAATATGTGTTATCCTGTACTTATTTAATATTTCATCGACGGAAAACCTGTATTGTACACTTCTCTGACGCTTGCATATAAGAAGTGTACAGGGGGTTTCCAACGATGGTAATATTTCAACCTATTGAGTTTTGGGGATAATTCTAGCTAGAAACATCACAACATCCAAATCTATCAATTTCCATGTCCACAACTTCTAAATAGAAGGTAGGTGACAAGGCTTACTGTGTGTGTACATGTACTCCACGTGCCACTTATACAGGAACACATAGCTATAGCTAGCCAACTCTTGACACCTCCTATTTGGTTATTATTCCAAAACACTTAATGCAATTTAAAGTGTCTAAGCAAGTTTTTTGCAGATTTTTTGTCACTTTTTGCATATAAATGAAAAAAAAAAAAATCAGCTTCGTGCCGAGACCCGAGGTGGGATTGGCTAAAAGAGTCGCCATTTTTTCACTGAAAAATATATTGGGACAGTATGAATTAACAAATTTGTTTGTTAATATTAAACAAAGCAGAAAACAAAGTACTAATGTATAACACTTGTTAGATAGGACATATATAGCATTAGGCCTGAAGTATGGGGAAACAGTACTCTAATCTGTTGAAATTTATACAAAACTAGATGCTGTTTTAACTTGTTTATCTATATTATATTAAACTTTTGTTTTTCATTAACTAATTGGTCATTTTGATTCCATTTAAAGGGTAACATGGACAAAAGATGAGTAATCAACCTCCTGAAGTAAACAAACATCTTAGGAAGGGGAGATAACCAAATCCTAAAAGATTGGAAGGGGAGATAACCAAAACCTGAACAATGATTGCTATTACCTACATCACGTTCTTTGTAATGCTGTGCCTATGTGGAGGGTTTCAGTTTTTGGCTTACCAAAGGAGAAAAGATTTCTCCGAGGGAAACAATCCACAGTTCCTGAAATTCCAGCGGGGTTACTTTGCTGCCTACCTGATGGCAGTGTTTGCTGATTGGCTACAAGGTCCTTACCTGTATAAACTGTACTCCTACTACGGATACCAAGAGGCACAGATAGCCACACTGTATGCTGTTGGATTTGCTTCAACCATTATTCTTGGTACATGGACGCCGATCGCTGCCGATCAATTTGGGCGCAAAAAACTGTGTCTGCTGTTCACAGTTCTCTACTCGGTTTCCTGTCTTATGAAGCTATCTACGAGTTATGGTATTTTACTAATTGGTAGAATCGTAGGAGGTATTGCTACCTCAGTGTTATTTTCTGCTTTTGAAGCCTGGTACATTCACGAACATTTAGAAACATACGACTTTCCAAAGGAGTGGATTTCTGTTACATTTGCAAAAGCCTCTACATGGAATGGTGTTTTGGCGGTCCTAGCTGGAGTGTCATCCAACTTGGTGTCGGAGGGATTTGGGATGGGTCCAGTTGCTCCATATATGCTTGCCATCCCGTTCCTCATTTTCTCTGGAATAATAGTATCAACACATTGGACAGAAAACTACAGTGTCAATAAAATGAAATTTAAAAAGTTATGTGGCGAGGGTTTCAAAATGATTGTAACAAAGGAAGAAATCTTTATGCTTGGAGCTATTGAGGCACTTTTTGAAAGTGTGATTTACATTGTAATTTTCCTTTGGACGCCGATCTTGCAGACTGGCAACCCTTCCCTTGGAATTGTATTTTCAAGTTTCATGGCAAGTATTTTGGTAGGACAGGGATTTTTCAATGTTGTGTCGACATCAAGACGATTTCAGCCCTCTGTTTTACTCATGTTATCGATAGTAATGGCAGTGATAGCGAACATTATTCTCATCATATCCACACATCCAGAGAAAAGAGACGCTTCACTCTCTTTCTCTGCACTAACATTATTTGAGGTTGCGGTAGGAATATATTTCCCAGCGATGGGATATCTCCGGAGTCGAATTATTCCTGACACACATCGCTGGGGAGTGATAAACTGGTTCCGTGTGCCTATAAACCTCATTGCCTGTGTGATATTGATGCTTCTCCATGAGGATGTGTTTCAGCATGGCAACAGAATGATCTTTGTCCTCTGCTTTCTCCTCCTCCTCCTTGCCGTCGCCAGCGGGGCACGATTTCTCAAGGTCACCAAAGAAGATGAAAGGTTGAAACAGGAAGCAGCATGGCTGGAGAGTGACCACATACATAACATTTTCTGATCATTATTTCAAATATTTCCGTGTAAAAGCTTGAGAATGGATATAAAAAGAGGTATACAGCTAGCTGGGGCATACAGTTCAAGTCTTTGTGTCTGCAGTCCGTATTTTGAGATTTTCATCATAACTTCATTTATCATATATTTATGATACAAAGTATACTGCCCCTTTGTACACAAGATACAACATGTTTCTTTTTGTTTCCGTTACTGTAGTATGTTGTCTGTTAAATTATTTTTGTTGAATAATATTGCGCATTTATGACATTTTTGTGGTACATACTCTGTGGTCTGAGTGTTGGGATTTGAGAATAATTGAAATGTATATATGTCTGGATTTGAAACTTGTGGAAATAGTCTATCTGATCATGATTTGAACAAATGTAAATTCATTGTGGAACTAATCACGAGTGGATTGCAGTATTGTATGAATGTACATGTATGTATATGGATTGTCTTCAGTTAAAGATATTCAATGATCAATTGATCATAAGCGTTTTATTTTGGTGTGTAAGAGGAAAATGATTCATTATATCAATAGTGCACATGATCAGAATTCTTTGGCTTGAATGATTTGGAGGGAAAATCTAAAAACTTGCTTCAAATTGTCTCTAGATTGATCATGAGGTTGGAATTATGTATATAGACTGAAAGTAAAAGTTCTCCAAATGAGGCAATTAAATAGTGGATATCAGGGTTTGCGTTGAAGCCGTCCCTATATCTTTTTCAACCATAGAAACTGAAAAGGACCCCACTTATTTTCAGGATTCCCATTTAAACTATGCGGAAGGACCCAATTCATTTAGGAAAGGACCCCATTTATAAAATACCCAGCGCAAACCCTGGATATACTATACCATTGTATACTCACTAGCCAAGAACAGTCTGTAATAGATACACAATATTTGTATAGTTTCCAGCCAATAATTGTAGTATGATTTGCATTACTATTAGGTGCATTACACACACAAATTATTGAGATAAATTAAATTTTATCCAATTTTAATGTGTTTAATACGTAACCAGGAAATTTATATTATAATTGGTGCACCTACATAAAGGTTACATGTACCGCTTAAATTACATCTACAATATCGTTATTAAAGAAGCTTTGTATAATGTATACGTTGAGTAAAGGCATATAATTACCAACACTTCAGATACACATATTGATTATATCTTACCACTCTATGTATATTGGGTCTGGATCTCGGTATAAAGCTTGTTTCTTGTTTCCAATAAACATGTTTACTGTATAGATGGTATGAAGCTCTTTTATTCTGATACACATTCACTTTACAAGTATTTTGTGGGAAAGTAAACAAGTTTCATGTATTGTGTCTAATATCTGTATGTCTGGTTGTGTATAAGCTTGCCATTGTTATGGATATTACTTCATTAACTGCCATTTACTGATATAACCCTGGTAACTTTATGAAATGAGAACATTACCTGCTATATATATAGTGTGGTGGAATTGTTCATATCTGTAGTCGATTTCCATAAGGGTTCATAAAGGTCATGTGTACATAACATATACCATAATTTTCTTATGTATAGTGCACATTTTTTTAGGGAAAATTAAAAGCGTCAGGAATGGGGACTAGGTCGCTATCATGTATCATTAATTTTTCAGAATGATTTGAGATATCTTTGCAGTAGTTTTTTCCAGATTTTTTGGACCCTAAAAAGTATCTGTGCGCTATACATGAGAAATTACGGTACATAAACTGTACTATTTGAATTTTCTATTCTATGACTGTCTACATTATTAAATGAAGAAAAGTGCTATCAACAAGACAAGCATAAAGTATTTTCAACTCTAACTAAATATTTTACTTTTATGAAATTTTATTTTGCCTTAATAAAGAAATTTAACATTCATAAAACATTTCATTGTTTGTGTTTTGTTCAAACTCTACCATGTGGAATTTGTCAATCAGAAACTGTCAATATTTTGTTATATATACAGAGAGTGCAGACTGTTCGCAGTTGTGCAGTTTAAAAAGTTTGGGAAAGGTCCATGCAGTATATTTTCTTAAGTTATAACGGTAACAAAAATTGTTTAAGAACAGACAGACCAACACCGCGGATGCAAGGCGATTTGAATACTAGTAGCTAGACCATCATCTGGTCATGGTGGGCTAAAAAGTAATAAAAACTAAATCTTTGTTTAGTTTCTTTAACTTAATATTTATTCCATACAGAAAGTATTTGAAATATTGCTGACAGGACAAACTCTAGCTGACATAGTTACAAAGGCAGTGTGGTAATGATACACTCCTGTTGTATACAGTTCATCACTTCACTTTCAGGATCCCATAATGTATATTCATGAATAGATTTTCCTTATGAATATTTATGATCTTATTTCCAACATGCCCATATTAGCAGAAATTATTCATTTTTTTTTTACAATAATCATGATCTGTCATCATCTAGATATGGAATCTGAAAAACATTTAAATACTAAAGGTGAAGTGATTTACAGAAACAACACAAGCTCTACGATAAAAACCAACAAATAATTTATGAGGTTACAATAACATCCAAAATAAACACGATTCATGTAAACAGTACATGTACCAAATAACGACTCCATACAGACAACTCCACCACATACTGGATACTAGCATGGCTTCTCGTATACAAGAGCTAACAACCAAACAAAGCAAGTAAAGGGAGGTAATCTGGAAATAACATTAACAAACCATTTGTTTCCAAAATCCCAAATTTGAATTACTTTAACTTTAGTTTAACACTGCACAAAAAGTATTTCTGGGATCGTATTTCTCGGTTAACCACAGAATAAAGTACAAGGCCTGTAAAACTTTATCCTGAGAGAAAGAAAGAGAAATCTTGGGTGGTTCTACACCCTCAATCAACCCTGTGTTGGTATCTAAGTTCTTTCACTTCATGCCTATTTGTAGAAATTACAGAGTAAATAGACTGGATATTGAATCCTACATATTCCACACTGAAAATACAGCACGAAAGCATGTGACGTGATTGTGTTATTAACCAAGGCTACAAGATGGTAAAGGAGATGGATTCAAAAGTGAAAGTAGGAATCCTCAAACTTCAATAACTATCTATCTTAGGGGATCTCTGGCACTATAAGTATCTACAGCTTTGATGGCTGAGGGGATTCCCTTATACTACAAATAACATGTTTGATAGTTGAGCGATTCTCATGTACCTGAATACAGTGATAACTAATTAATTCTACAGCACACACAGAAGTAAAATCAAGAATGCACCACGGAAACTGGTGATTCATCAGGCAAGATTTGAATTCTTCCATAATTAAATCAAAATATACCAAAACGTAAACAAGCCAAAGGCGAAAATATTTTCTTATCTATTTTTGATGCTTCAAAGAATTATTTGTTTAAACAGGAAAAAAGATTCATTTATAAAACCTGATGTTGACATCAAATACATGTAAAACATTTAAATGACTGAATTTTGAATTGTTTACAAAAAGGAAGATCTGATTATCTTAGGTTCTGAGAATGCTGTCTATTGTACTGGTTATGAATGGTACTATCCTCAAAATGAGACAAAACTGCTTGAGTTCGGATAAAAAGATCTTGGTGTAATCATGAAGTGACACATGTTTAACCTCAAAATGAGACAATATACTGATCAAGTTCGGATAAAAAAAGATCTTGGTGTATAATTACGAAGAGACAGGTCCTGCACAGTTTGTCAATCATCCACGATGTTCGCTACATCCTTCGACTCCAACAACAAACACTTCCGACCAAGGTCTCACAGATAACCTAAACTGTCATCTCTCTCTCGTTTATAATGGCTTCCATTAAAACTAACAGAACTGTGTTAACTCCTTCATCCCTTCAGTTTCATATTGAGCTATTCCGACCTTTGATTTGGAAGAGTTCAAATGTGTTTCCAGGGGTGAATTAGTTAAATTATCTGTGAAACCTTGACCTAAATATATCATACATACAACTACACAACTATTAAAACCTCCCGCCCATACAATATGTACAATGAATTGGATACATATACAGGAATACTACAAATTATCATGTACAGGTTTTATGTTTAACTTCCCGATAGCAATAGTCTAGAACATAATCAATTCTGAAGACTTCACGACTTTGGAGTTTCACTTTAACACTGAAATCACGTTTACCAGGTATAGTATTTTATTACATATAAGGCATGATGCTCGGATATATAATGTTCGCACGACTTTTAATAGCATTCATCTAGAATAAAATGACTGATCTAGCTTGTCAGCAAATTCACATTAACAATATTTTACACTAAATAGTATTTGCAAAGCCATCAGGGCACAGCTATAAATATACCACCTTGAGACTAACAAGTGTAACAGGTACTAAATTCATTCACCCCCTCAAGGACACATTTCAACTCTTCCAATCCAATGGTTTATAGAGTTCATTATGAAATTTCAGGGGTGACTGGATTAAACAGTTTGAGGAGACAGATCTACACATTGACAACCCCTCGCATTCACAATGGAACATTCTGTTTCAAATCTTTCCATGTAGCGAGAAGAGAGATTACGATTAATACAATTGTAATTAAATAAACTAGAGTACACAAATTCATATTTTCAGTTTAAAAACTGTTTATCAGTAATTTGATATTTCAAGAACAGCAGTATTTTATTTTTTTCAGTGTATTTTATTTCTTCCAAGGTTTTTTAAGTATTATCACCGTCAGACGACATACAATGACATTGAGGATTTACTCGGATTAATCGACAACCTATCCAACATCCCGAGGTCTGAAACCTCCACGTAATGTATGATAATTACGCCATGGTTTGAGGTGTGGCGTACATATATATACACTAACACAGGCCTCAATACAACACATTCTCAGGAAGTATACCAATATCTTACACAGACGTTTCTATATATGTGACAAGGTTTTGGGTTTAAAACGATAAGGTGTATTCAGATAATAGATTTTATGGTTTTGATTGTCTGTTATATTACCGGTATAAAACTTCAGATCTTTCAGTTTAATAAGTAAAACTATTTTCTTCATATCTTTCAGTTCAATAAGTAAAAATCTTTTCTACAGATCTTTCAATTTAACAAAATATTTTCTACAGATCTTTCAGTTTAATAAGTAAAATATTTCCTACATATCTCTTGATGCCTTTATGCAGAAATAGGCTACAATCTGAAATTAGACATTTGACGATTCTGAGATCAGAGATTCATTTTGAACACTGGAGGAAAGGCACTGATGACCTCAATCAAAGCAACAAGCCTTATGTCCTTCCCTGAAGTACATTGTGTACAACTCAGGTAGAACTCGGGCCGGAATTCCCTCGGATTCTTGAACTAGTTTATATCCCTAGCGATGTCCATCACTCAATGAACTATAAGAGAAATGACCCATACATCCAATGATAACAACACACAAGTACAACCAGTGTAAAATATGGAAGTAAATAATACAACATGACTCCAGAAAAAAAAATACGCAAGTATATTGAGTGACACAGAGAGATTTAGATTTTGTTTGGTTATGATGGACCTTACAAATCCAATTCTCTACTCTCAGTATATATGTAATGTGAGGTCATCTCAAATCTCGTTTTTATATGGTCTGCATGGCCAAATATGGAGTTACTACGGTTTACTACGACTTCCTTATTTGGTCCGCACGCGCGCACCAATTCACAACTTCAGAGGAACTCTTCAGAAAAGAAACCAAGGAATTTACTGAAGTCTTAAGGACTCACACAAGTAAATCAGCCTATGACGAAGTGTTTCATACGATTGTAGTCCCTACTGAAAATTTGTTCCGGCTAAGTACAGTGATTCTGAGTAATTTAAATAGGTAATTGTTGACCTATTATGCATTGAATGAAATCTGTAGATATTTAACTTTACAAAAATATATACTTTTGGTAGATTTTGATATGTGATGGCGGATTGATATGGGGGTCAAAAGTCAGAGGGTGTTCCCGTCTCATTTCACTGGTTTGACATGTAAATTTCCGGTTGTCCGAAGCAGACGCCTGTAGCAAGCTCATATGCCAGTAAACTCCTCATTAAATGCCCTTTGAAGCCTTTGTCATGTATGTATCTGTGAATTTAGGCAGTTTTCACAAGTGTTGTACTTCAAATATTAAAGTTATTAGCTCGAAAGCTTAGTAATAACATATAGTAAATTATTTAGTTGTGCGAGTTCTTAATCATGTCTGCCGCTACTCATTTCAGTTTATACTTTGTTACGTAAACTTGATATTTAACGATATTTTAGAAGGATTTTAATTACAAGTTGGGTAGGAGATCGACAGAAATGTTTTATTATTTAAGTATATTTATCGTTGAGAACCAATCGGGCGATAAGTGATGCAAAAATCGCCTCGGTGTGAATCACACCAGGCTTTTCCATTACGAGGCATGGGGCCGATTTAATACCCGGCCGGGGCAGAGCCATAAGAGGCCGGGTATTAATATTAGTACTAGGGAAATATTAGCAAAATATGTGTTATCCTGTACTTATTTAATATTTCATCGACGGAAAACCTGTATTGTACACTTCTCTGACGCTTGCATATAAGAAGTGTACAGGGGGTTTCCAACGATGGTAATATTTCAACCTATTGAGTTTTGGGGATAATTCTAGCTAGAAACATCACAACATCCAAATCTATCAATTTCCATGTCCACAACTTCTAAATAGAAGGTAGGTGACAAGGCTTACTGTGTGTGTACATGTACTCCACGTGCCACTTATACAGGAACACATAGCTATAGCTAGCCAACTCTTGACACCTCCTATTTGGTTATTATTCCAAAACACTTAATGCAATTTAAAGTGTCTAAGCAAGTTTTTTGCAGATTTTTTGTCACTTTTTGCATATAAATGAAAAAAAAAAAAATCAGCTTCGTGCCGAGACCCGAGGTGGGATTGGCTAAAAGAGTCGCCATTTTTTCACTGAAAAATATATTGGGACAGTATGAATTAACAAATTTGTTTGTTAATATTAAACAAAGCAGAAAACAAAGTACTAATGTATAACACTTGTTAGATAGGACATATATAGCATTAGGCCTGAAGTATGGGGAAACAGTACTCTAATCTGTTGAAATTTATACAAAACTAGATGCTGTTTTAACTTGTTTATCTATATTATATTAAACTTTTGTTTTTCATTAACTAATTGGTCATTTTGATTCCATTTAAAGGGTAACATGGACAAAAGATGAGTAATCAACCTCCTGAAGTAAACAAACATCTTAGGAAGGGGAGATAACCAAATCCTAAAAGATTGGAAGGGGAGATAACCAAAACCTGAACAATGATTGCTATTACCTACATCACGTTCTTTGTAATGCTGTGCCTATGTGGAGGGTTTCAGTTTTTGGCTTACCAAAGGAGAAAAGATTTCTCCGAGGGAAACAATCCACAGTTCCTGAAATTCCAGCGGGGTTACTTTGCTGCCTACCTGATGGCAGTGTTTGCTGATTGGCTACAAGGTCCTTACCTGTATAAACTGTACTCCTACTACGGATACCAAGAGGCACAGATAGCCACACTGTATGCTGTTGGATTTGCTTCAACCATTATTCTTGGTACATGGACGCCGATCGCTGCCGATCAATTTGGGCGCAAAAAACTGTGTCTGCTGTTCACAGTTCTCTACTCGGTTTCCTGTCTTATGAAGCTATCTACGAGTTATGGTATTTTACTAATTGGTAGAATCGTAGGAGGTATTGCTACCTCAGTGTTATTTTCTGCTTTTGAAGCCTGGTACATTCACGAACATTTAGAAACATACGACTTTCCAAAGGAGTGGATTTCTGTTACATTTGCAAAAGCCTCTACATGGAATGGTGTTTTGGCGGTCCTAGCTGGAGTGTCATCCAACTTGGTGTCGGAGGGATTTGGGATGGGTCCAGTTGCTCCATATATGCTTGCCATCCCGTTCCTCATTTTCTCTGGAATAATAGTATCAACACATTGGACAGAAAACTACAGTGTCAATAAAATGAAATTTAAAAAGTTATGTGGCGAGGGTTTCAAAATGATTGTAACAAAGGAAGAAATCTTTATGCTTGGAGCTATTGAGGCACTTTTTGAAAGTGTGATTTACATTGTAATTTTCCTTTGGACGCCGATCTTGCAGACTGGCAACCCTTCCCTTGGAATTGTATTTTCAAGTTTCATGGCAAGTATTTTGGTAGGACAGGGATTTTTCAATGTTGTGTCGACATCAAGACGATTTCAGCCCTCTGTTTTACTCATGTTATCGATAGTAATGGCAGTGATAGCGAACATTATTCTCATCATATCCACACATCCAGAGAAAAGAGACGCTTCACTCTCTTTCTCTGCACTAACATTATTTGAGGTTGCGGTAGGAATATATTTCCCAGCGATGGGATATCTCCGGAGTCGAATTATTCCTGACACACATCGCTGGGGAGTGATAAACTGGTTCCGTGTGCCTATAAACCTCATTGCCTGTGTGATATTGATGCTTCTCCATGAGGATGTGTTTCAGCATGGCAACAGAATGATCTTTGTCCTCTGCTTTCTCCTCCTCCTCCTTGCCGTCGCCAGCGGGGCACGATTTCTCAAGGTCACCAAAGAAGATGAAAGGTTGAAACAGGAAGCAGCATGGCTGGAGAGTGACCACATACATAACATTTTCTGATCATTATTTCAAATATTTCCGTGTAAAAGCTTGAGAATGGATATAAAAAGAGGTATACAGCTAGCTGGGGCATACAGTTCAAGTCTTTGTGTCTGCAGTCCGTATTTTGAGATTTTCATCATAACTTCATTTATCATATATTTATGATACAAAGTATACTGCCCCTTTGTACACAAGATACAACATGTTTCTTTTTGTTTCCGTTACTGTAGTATGTTGTCTGTTAAATTATTTTTGTTGAATAATATTGCGCATTTATGACATTTTTGTGGTACATACTCTGTGGTCTGAGTGTTGGGATTTGAGAATAATTGAAATGTATATATGTCTGGATTTGAAACTTGTGGAAATAGTCTATCTGATCATGATTTGAACAAATGTAAATTCATTGTGGAACTAATCACGAGTGGATTGCAGTATTGTATGAATGTACATGTATGTATATGGAT
Organism: Mimachlamys varia; assembly: GCA_947623455.1. Lineage (NCBI taxonomy): Eukaryota > Metazoa > Mollusca > Bivalvia > Pectinida > Pectinidae > Mimachlamys > Mimachlamys varia. The sequence continues at coordinate 24,654,429 of OX392539.1, forward strand.
TGTCTTCAGTTAAAGATATTCAATGATCAATTGATCATAAGCGTTTTATTTTGGTGTGTAAGAGGAAAATGATTCATTATATCAATAGTGCACATGATCAGAATTCTTTGGCTTGAATGATTTGGAGGGAAAATCTAAAAACTTGCTTCAAATTGTCTCTAGATTGATCATGAGGTTGGAATTATGTATATAGACTGAAAGTAAAAGTTCTCCAAATGAGGCAATTAAATAGTGGATATCAGGGTTTGCGTTGAAGCCGTCCCTATATCTTTTTCAACCATAGAAACTGAAAAGGACCCCACTTATTTTCAGGATTCCCATTTAAACTATGCGGAAGGACCCAATTCATTTAGGAAAGGACCCCATTTATAAAATACCCAGCGCAAACCCTGGATATACTATACCATTGTATACTCACTAGCCAAGAACAGTCTGTAATAGATACACAATATTTGTATAGTTTCCAGCCAATAATTGTAGTATGATTTGCATTACTATTAGGTGCATTACACACACAAATTATTGAGATAAATTAAATTTTATCCAATTTTAATGTGTTTAATACGTAACCAGGAAATTTATATTATAATTGGTGCACCTACATAAAGGTTACATGTACCGCTTAAATTACATCTACAATATCGTTATTAAAGAAGCTTTGTATAATGTATACGTTGAGTAAAGGCATATAATTACCAACACTTCAGATACACATATTGATTATATCTTACCACTCTATGTATATTGGGTCTGGATCTCGGTATAAAGCTTGTTTCTTGTTTCCAATAAACATGTTTACTGTATAGATGGTATGAAGCTCTTTTATTCTGATACACATTCACTTTACAAGTATTTTGTGGGAAAGTAAACAAGTTTCATGTATTGTGTCTAATATCTGTATGTCTGGTTGTGTATAAGCTTGCCATTGTTATGGATATTACTTCATTAACTGCCATTTACTGATATAACCCTGGTAACTTTATGAAATGAGAACATTACCTGCTATATATATAGTGTGGTGGAATTGTTCATAGCTGTAGTCGATTTCCATAAGGGTTCATAAAGGTCATGTGTACATAACATATACCATAATTTTCTTATGTATAGTGCACATTTTTTTAGGGAAAATTAAAAGCGTCAGGAATGGGGACTAGGTCGCTATCATGTATCATTAATTTTTCAGAATGATTTGAGATATCTTTGCAGTAGTTTTTTCCAGATTTTTTGGACCCTAAAAAGTATCTGTGCGCTATACATGAGAAATTACGGTACATAAACTGTACTATTTGAATTTTCTATTCTATGACTGTCTACATTATTAAATGAAGAAAAGTGCTATCAACAAGACAAGCATAAAGTATTTTCAACTCTAACTAAATATTTTACTTTTATGAAATTTTATTTTGCCTTAATAAAGAAATTTAACATTCATAAAACATTTCATTGTTTGTGTTTTGTTCAAACTCTACCATGTGGAATTTGTCAATCAGAAACTGTCAATATTTTGTTATATATACAGAGAGTGCAGACTGTTCGCAGTTGTGCAGTTTAAAAAGTTTGGGAAAGGTCCATGCAGTATATTTTCTTAAGTTATAACGGTAACAAAAATTGTTTAAGAACAGACAGACCAACACCGCGGATGCAAGGCGATTTGAATACTAGTAGCTAGACCATCATCTGGTCATGGTGGGCTAAAAAGTAATAAAAACTAAATCTTTGTTTAGTTTCTTTAACTTAATATTTATTCCATACAGAAAGTATTTGAAATATTGCTGACAGGACAAACTCTAGCTGACATAGTTACAAAGGCAGTGTGGTAATGATACACTCCTGTTGTATACAGTTCATCACTTCACTTTCAGGATCCCATAATGTATATTCATGAATAGATTTTCCTTATGAATATTTATGATCTTATTTCCAACATGCCCATATTAGCAGAAATTATTCATTTTTTTTTTACAATAATCATGATCTGTCATCATCTAGATATGGAATCTGAAAAACATTTAAATACTAAAGGTGAAGTGATTTACAGAAACAACACAAGCTCTACGATAAAAACCAACAAATAATTTATGAGGTTACAATAACATCCAAAATAAACACGATTCATGTAAACAGTACATGTACCAAATAACGACTCCATACAGACAACTCCACCACATACTGGATACTAGCATGGCTTCTCGTATACAAGAGCTAACAACCAAACAAAGCAAGTAAAGGGAGGTAATCTGGAAATAACATTAACAAACCATTTGTTTCCAAAATCCCAAATTTGAATTACTTTAACTTTAGTTTAACACTGCACAAAAAGTATTTCTGGGATCGTATTTCTCGGTTAACCACAGAATAAAGTACAAGGCCTGTAAAACTTTATCCTGAGAGAAAGAAAGAGAAATCTTGGGTGGTTCTACACCCTCAATCAACCCTGTGTTGGTATCTAAGTTCTTTCACTTCATGCCTATTTGTAGAAATTACAGAGTAAATAGACTGGATATTGAATCCTACATATTCCACACTGAAAATACAGCACGAAAGCATGTGACGTGATTGTGTTATTAACCAAGGCTACAAGATGGTAAAGGAGATGGATTCAAAAGTGAAAGTAGGAATCCTCAAACTTCAATAACTATCTATCTTAGGGGATCTCTGGCACTATAAGTATCTACAGCTTTGATGGCTGAGGGGATTCCTTATACTACAAATAACATGTTTGATAGTTGAGCGATTCTCATGTACCTATACAGTGATAACTAATTAATTCTACAGCACAACACAGAAGTAAAATCAAGAATGCACCACGGAAACTGTGATTCATCAGGCAAGATTTGAATTCTTCCATAATTAAATCAAAATATACCAAAACGTAAACAAGCCAAAGGCGAAAATAATTTTCTTATCTATTTTGATGCTTCAAAGAATTATTTGTTTAAACAGGAAAAAAAGATTCATTTATAAAACCTGATGTTGACATCAAATACATGTAAATACATTTAAATGACTGAATTTTGAATTGTTTACAAAAAGGAAGATCTGATTATCTTAGGTTCTGAGAATGCTGTCTATTGTACTGGTTATGAATGGTACTATATCCTCAAAATGAGACAAAACTGCTTGAGTTCGGATAAAAAGATCTTGGTGTAATCATGAAGTGACACATGTTTAACTCAATATGAGACAATATACTGATCAAGTTCGGATAAAAAAAGATCTTGGTGTATAATTACGAAGAGACAGAGTCCTGCACAGGTTGGTCAATCATCCACGATGTTCGCTACATCCTTCGACTCCAACAACTAAACACTTCCGACCAAGGTCTCACAGATAACCTAAACTGTTCATCTCTCTCTCGTTTATATATGGCTTCCATTAAAACTAACAGAACTGTGTTAACTTCCTTCATCCTTCAGTGGTCATATTGAGCTATTCCGACCTTTGATTTGGAAGAGTTCAAATGTGTTTCCAGGGGTGAATTAGTTAAATTATCTGTGAAACCTTGACCTAAATATATCATACATACAACTACACAACTATTAAAACCTCCCGCCCATACAATATGTACAATGAATTGGATACATATACAGGAATACTACAATTATCATGTACAGGTTTTATGTTTAAACTTCCCGATAGCAATAGTCTAGAACATAATCAATTCTGAAGACTTCACGACTTTGGAGTTTCACTTTAACACTGAAATCACGTTTACCAGGTATAGTATTTTATTACATATAAGGCATGATGCTCGGATATATAATGTTCGCACGACTTTTAATAGCATTTCATCTAGAATAAAATACTGATCTAGCTTGTCAGCAAATTCACATTAACAATATTTACACTAAATAGTATTTGCAAAGCCATCAGGGCCA